>ML685837.1:3542694-3554315 GCA_007922175.1 Pelusios castaneus
TCTTCTCTTCTCTTCTCTTCTCTTCTCTTCTCTTCTCTTCTCTTCTCACATTGATCGCAGTATTCTTTCATGTTTCATTTTCTCAGTTTACATCTAC
This sequence comes from Pelusios castaneus, assembly GCA_007922175.1. NCBI lineage: Eukaryota > Metazoa > Chordata > Testudines > Pelomedusidae > Pelusios > Pelusios castaneus. The sequence goes on from ML685837.1 coordinate 3,542,792, forward strand.
AGATGCTATAAATAACTCTAATAATCCCTTATCATTAACTCCTATTCTTCTTGTTAATCCCAGTTCCTAGCTAGTCCTCTAATGGTCTAATCCTTCCAAGATTTTTTTTGTCTTCAGTGTGAATAAAAAGAAATGTCTTTTTCTCCTTTAGGGGCTTTAAATTTGGTGGGTGTATTACTGTAAGTAATGAACTTTAATTACTTTTGCAATTACAATATATTTGATTGAATTTTCCACTGACTGCACAAAGCATGCTGGGAAAGTACATATTCTCAGATCCACCTACAATACGCTACTAAAATATGGTAACATCTGTAGTCCATTATTAGTCTATAAAGCAAAAGGCAAGCAGAACTCCTACAGGAGCTCAATGAATTTCTATTCTTGGATCGCTCTACTTTTGCCTTTTCAGATTGGGATGGGGTAGAAAAGTGGAGACAGTGAATTCTATTGGTTTTTTCCCTCCCCTAATTTAGTGGTCTAATAATTAGATGTAAACAATCCACTTATTCTTTGACTTGGCTTTGTGTTTCCTTCAGAAGCTATATACTGCCAATGCTTCATTCTGAGCAGAGGTTTCCAGGCTCTTGTTAGCTGATGCTCTATACAATTATACTTCACTGAAATCAGCCTCAGTATAAAAAGGCCTCTATTTAATCCCTGGTTCCTAATGACAATGTTACTGGGAGGATGCTGCAATTCTTGAAGCTCTGACAATATTATCTGCTTGCCAGATCAGGTGAATTAGGGGTAATAATTTATAGCAAAGAGGCTAGGAGCAATGGTTAAAATATGGGCTAAACACACACCGACAAACATACTTATATTGCAGTCCCATGTGAATTTTAGAGGACATCCTTTGAAAAGGAAAATGTTGTTAAGCAACAATTTGTTAAGCAATCACTTGTTTCTTCTCTTCTTATTTCACTATCTCACACACTGGGTTTATTCTCCACTCACACTGGTTTTACACTGTTGTAACTCCACTAACTTCAATGGATTTTTATTTACTTTACATGTGTGCAACTGAAAGGAGATTTAGGTGCTACATATTCAGAAAAGTTACAAGTAAAAATACTAGAGCTCTTTTTCTAGTTAGGAAATGAAGGCTTTTTTTTTTCTCTTTAACATGTGAATACCCAGCATGTGTCCCTGCTACCCCAGCATATGATAGACAAAAGAAGCAATTTTTATTGCATATAGAGTTTATGGAGCATCGGCATGATCAGATGTTCTGAGATTTTTTAAAAATATATTTCCCATTTATTTGAGTTCCCTTTGCTCTCTCTCCCTTGGTAGTGTCTGACACTCTGTAGCATAGAACTGTGTCAAAGCTATGAAACTCATGTAATACCAGAGTCAGGAGAAAGAGACTGCAGACACACAGGGCTGAGTAGTGAATTTGTTCAATGCAATTTTACATGGATTTTCTAGACACCAATACAGAACAGGCAATTTCCAGCAGCTAACTGACCTCTGAAACTCAGAAGAGATGGAATCTACTATCCATCCATCCATCCATCCATCCATAATCTATCTAGCCATCCAATGATCCAATGGTCAGCAGTTTCAGAGGACTTTAATTCTTTTGAGGAACAGGTGATCTGAGTGATTCCATGAAACACCATTTCCGATAAAACAAATAGTTTTATAGGCCTAGATAGTTGAGATTAATTGCCTGCAAATATATGCTTACCTTTGGATGCACCTGTATTGCACATGCAATAACCATGCCAGTTGGGTCTTTGCATGCTCTTACTGTGCCTGACATGCGTTCATAGCTACTTGATTTATTTACACACATCAGATATCTGCATGAAAAAATAAGGTGCACACAAATATGTGTGCAATGGCATACATCCAACTTTGAAAGCAGCACCTTGTGAACAGCGAAGAGGGTATATTATTCTTTCATTCTCTCTGGACTAAGGTGGCATCTCTTGATTTCTGATCAGTGTTTAGAAAAGACTTCTATTGATAGCACATCCCTGCTTCATTAATATCATTTTAAGTGTGCTGGTTTGAAGAGAGAGGGAAAGAGGCAGGACAGAGCCCCAGGAGATAATTTTTTATACAATTTTCATACATCAGAAGCGGATTTAAAACATTCCAAAATATCTGCAGTATGTTAGTTCCCTGTAGTTGATTAACAGGCTATGACAGAAAATCCATTTCTGTTTCTGTGGATGCTAAATTCATTACCCTGCAACAGAATTCAGATTCTCTACTTCTCCTTGAACTTCAGCTTGCTGCCATGGCAACCAGTGCCAGACAATATTTTTTCCTTCCACTTTTTTCATTGCACAGTCACATCTTGCAGCAAAAATAGTATCCTTTTGTGATATTAAAAAAGTAATCACCACATTTTATTACTGATGTACCCCTCATGCTGTGACCTTATCCCATATATTATGTATGCAGCATACATCTGATTAATCACAATCCAGTCTATAGCTTCATAAACTAACAGGCCAGATTTTCTTTAAAGCTGTGTACAAAGAGGAGGTTTTTCTCTCTCTAAATCTCCCCATATCTGGATATTTCAATTTACAGTAAAATGTACTTGAAATGGGTATACATAATGCACTTTTCTTCAATAAGTAACTGGTCATTCTTTGTCTTAGAGACGTTCTCTCCATTTACTATTGTCGGAAGTGTTCAGGGAGTAGGTTGCCTATGAAAATCCATGCAGTTTTCATCTAACCTCCATCTGAAGTCCTATTAAAATTCTAAATGGGTTTCTGAGTGGTATGTCTGATCTCAACTTCAAGAAACCAAGGAATGTCAGGACAAATGGAAATGAAATCATTCTGTCGATAGGTTGTTACTGCTTCACTAGATGAGATGGGAGACTGTCAAAATAAGTATTGTTCTCTCACTACGACAAAAATTATGGGGCTGGCATGGAGAAGTGCAACACAATATAGAGAGTAGTTTGGTTAGCAGGTGGGTGGCAACTGAATAGATTTGGAGGGGGAGTTAAAGGGTTAAAATCATTGAGAGGGAGAGAAACATACAGGCAAACACCAGGGGTATTTAAAAAGTATAAATACCCAATGGGTTCAGTAATAATAAAGTAAATGTTGTAGTTAGTACATGCATCGTAGGTTAATATATATTGATGGTGAGTATACATGTATTCACCAAGGGCAAATCGTGCTTAACCAACCTGATTGCCTTCTATGATGAGATGACTGGATTCGTGGATGCGTGAATAGCCGTTGACATGATATACCTCGACTTTTGCAAAGCTTTTGATACGGTTTCCCACAGCATTCTTGTCGGCAAGTTAAGGAAGTATGGGTTGGATGAATGGACCGTAAGGTGGATAGAAAACTGGCTAGATCATCTGGCTCAGCAGGTAAGAATCAATGGCTCAATGTCTAGTTGGCAACCAGTAACGAACAGAGTGTCCCAGGGGTTGGTCCTGGGGCTGGTTTTGTTCAACATCCTCATTAATGATCTGGATGATGGGATAGATTGTATGCTCAGTAAGTTTGCGGGTGACACCAAGCTGGGGGGAATGGTAGACACGCTGGAGGGCAGGGACAAGACTCAAGAAGACCTAGACAAATTGGAGCATTGGGCCAAAAGAAATTCCATGAGGTTCAACAAGGACAAGTGCAAAGTCTTGCACTTAGGATGGAAATATCCCATGTATTGCTACAGGCTCGGGATTGGATAAATAGCAGCACTTAGAAAAGGACCTGGGGGTTATGGTGGACGGGAAGCTGGATATGAGTCAACAGTGTGCTCTTGTTGCCAAAAAGGTCAATGGCATATTGGGTTGCATCAGAAGGGGTGTTGCCAGCAGATGGAGGGAAGTGATTATTCCCCTCTATTCGGCACTGGTGAGGCCACATCTCGAATACTGTGTCTAGTTTTGGACTCCCCACTACAGAAAGGATGTTGACAAATTAGAAAGAATCCAGCGGAGGGCAACAAAAATGATTAAGGGGCTGGGGCACATGACTGACGAGGAGAGGGTACTCCAAAGAGGAGGGAGCTAGACTGTTCTCAGTAGTAACAGAGGACAGAACAAAGAACAATGGTTTCAAGTTGCAGCTGGGGAAGTCCAGGTTGGGTATTAGGAAAAACTTTCTCACTAGGAGCTTGGTGAAGAATTGGAATGGGTTATCTAGGGATGTGGTGGAATCTCCCTCTTTGGAAACATTTAAGGCTCGGTTATACAAAACCTTGGCTGGGATGATTTATTGGGAGTGGTCCTACTTCTAGCAGGGGGTTGGACTAGATGACCTCATGAGGTCCCTTCCAACGCTAAGATTCTATGATATATCTGATTATATAAGTATGAGATGAAGGATAACTGGGATTAGGGAACTAATTTTTAGGAGACAGTGGAAACCTGGGTTAAAGTTCTTACTCTTTCACAGGCTTCCTGTGTGATGTTGGGCAAGTCACTTAGCCTCTGTGTATTTCAGTTCCCCATCTGTAAATCAGGTCTAGACTCAAGGTGCTGGCACCTATGCCAGGAGACCTATGGAAATTGGCCCTACCTAACCTTATCATTAGAAAAAGGAGACAATGATAATATATATGCACATGTGTTTAAATATTTATTAGGGCTGGTCTACAAATGTTAACCACTACCAAATAGTGAACAATACGAAGTTTTTTTTTCACTTCCATTTGTCTAGAAATTAGTCTTTATGTTTTGCTTATATATCTATAGAAACATACACACATCCTTTACTTTTCCCCTTTTATTCATTATGTATGTTTAAACTATATCTAAATTAGTGGGAGAAGAAAGCAACATAAAATTAATATCTTTTAACTGATTCTATTGATTTTCCATATAGATGCACATGGAAAATCAACAAAATAACTTTATATATTGCATTGTTTCATTTTAACATGTCATAATGTTATCTCTCTGTGTGTGAGAAAGAAAAGGTGTTGCTTTCTTCTCCTTTGCTTATTGTTTGTGACGATATCTAAAACGAGTGACCATTTATAATATTATTAATACCAATTTTTTATGTTTTGTTTTTATTTTAAATCATTCCATGTGTGGCCCCACGCACTCTTTAACATGCACTGTCCAATCTGGAATGCAGAATTATTATTTTGTGCATGAGCTTTACTATGATGCTATAGTATATGAATACTTTGCAAATATTAATTAATTTATCTTCACAGCACCCGTATAAGATGAGTGGATGTTATCTTCCTGTTTTATATCTGGTGACTGAGGCATAAAGATTAAACCCAAATTTATTATGTCAACTAATTTTAGAGGGCCCAATTTCAGCTGTCAAAGGCATGGTTTTGCAGAGCACTTAGCATTTTATAACACTTAATTTGTTCAGGATACAAGTCTCATTGACCTTAGTTATAGGTTGTGGGTGCTCAGCACTTTTGAAAAACAGATCCTACGTGTTTCAAGTTGAGAATCCAGAAGATGAGAAATAAACAGTTAGTGGCACTCTTTTGAAAAATGTCGGTTTACAAGACTTAGCTGGCATCACAGAGGAACTGCATGATAGAGGCAGGGTTTGAATCGAGTTCCCCAGGGTGGTATTTGACTACCTTCATCATAAAACTATCTTCTCTCTTCCTGCAGCTCCAGTGGAGATAGAGAACAATTGATTATTGTCCCCTTTGTAAAAGCCCTTCACACATTTGAAGACTATTACCAGGTCACCCTTCAATCTTTCTTTCTTAAGATTAAACATGCTCAGTTTTTTTAATCTTCCTCATAGGTCAGGGTTTCACCTTTTATCACTTTTGTTTCTCTCCTCTGGACTCTCTTCAATTTGCTCAAATCTCTTCTGAAGTGTGGGGCACAGAATTGGACACAGTACTCTAGCTGAGGCCTCACCAGTACCAAGGAGAATGCAGCAATTACCTCCCATGCCCTACATACAACACATCTGTTAATGCACCCCAGAGTTATATTAGCCTTTTTTTGCAAGTGCATCACATTGTTGATTGATTCCATTTGTGATCCATTATAACCCCAATTCTTTACAGTAGTATTACTGACTAGCCAGTTATTCCCCATTTTGTAACTGTGTGGTTTTTTCCTTCCTAAGATAAGTACGTGGCATTTGTATTCACTGAATTTCACCTTACTGATTTCAGACCAATTGTACAATTCTTCGCTTGTTTTGAATTCTAATTCTGTCCTCCAAAGTGCTTGTAATCCCTGGCCCAGTTTGGTGTCACCCACATATTTTATATGCATAATCTCTGCTCCATTTTCCGGGAAACTAATTAAAATATTGAATAGTACTGGACTCAGGAATGACCATTGCGGGATGCCGCTAGATACACTTCTCAGTATGACAGTGAACCATTGATAACTACTTTTTGAATATGGTCTTTCAACCAGTTTTATACTCACCTTATCATAATTTCAACTAGTCCACGTTTTCCTAACTTGCATATGAAGATCTCTTGTGGGACTGTGTGAAAAGCTTTACTAAAATCAAGACATAAGATGTCTACAGCTGCCTCCCTATCCACTATGCAAGTAATCCTGTTCAAGATGGAAATTAGTTTGGTTTGACATTTGTTCTTGATAAATCCATGCTGACTATTCCTTAGTTCCTCATAATATAAATAGGTACAGTGTTTGCCCTTTTCCAGTTCTCTGGGATTTCACTCACCTCCTATAAGTTCTCAAAGATAATTGCTTACAGTTTCAAGTTTGCATCTGATGAAGTGGGTTGCAGCCCACGAAAGCTTATGCCCGAAGAAATGAGGTAGTCTTTAAAGTGCACAGGACTTTAGTTGCTTTTGCTATGTACAAACTAACACGGCTACCCCTCTGGAACTTAGTTTCAAGTTTGCTATTATTAGTTCCTAAAGTATCCTAGGATGAATTTAACAGGCCCTAACTTATCTAAATATTCTTTAATCTATCCTTTCCCTATTTTGACTTGCATTGCTTCCTTCTTGTTCTTAGTATTAACTGTCGCTACTAACATTTTTGGTGAAGGCTGAACCAGAGTAGGTAATAAAACTTTCCTCTTCTTGATATCTCCTTCCCTGCTAAGTAGAGAACCTACACTTTCCTTTGTCTTTCTCTAACTCATCATATGCTTAAAGAACATATTCTTATGGTCTTTTATGTCTCTTGCTAGGTGCAACTCATTTCGTGCTTTCGCCTTTTTGATTTTGTCCTTACATGCTTGTGCTATTCCTTCATACTCCTCCTTAGCTGTTCATCCATTTTCAATTTTTTGGGATTCTTTGGTTATTTTCAGGTCATTTAGAAACTCCTGATAGAGCCATATTGGCCTTTTAACCATTCTTCTTATCTTTCCTTTACAGGATAGTTTGTAACTGTGCCTTTAATATTATCTCTGCCAGTTCTCCTGAACATCTTTATCCCTTACATGTTCTTCCCATGGGTCCTTACCAACAGTTCTCTGAGTTTGTTAAAGTCTGATTTTTTGAAGTCTATTGTCCTCATACTGCTGCTCTCACCCCTTACTTTTCTTAGAGTAATGAAATCTATTTTTTCAAGATCACTTTCACACAAATTGGCTTCTACCTTCAGATTTGCAACTAATTCCTCCCTGTTGGTCAGAATCGTGTCTAAAATGGTTCCCCCCACCCCCTGCTTACTTCCTCCACTTTCTGAAACACAAAGTAGTACCCAATGCATCCAGGGTTTTCTGTTGTTGTTGTTTTAATTTTATGTTCTGACTTACTACTTTTCCAACCGATATTTGGGTAGCGAAAGTCTCACATTACTACCAGGACTTGTGTTTTGCATATTTCTCTTTTTTCTTCTAGAAATGCCTCCTCTTGATTTCATGGTCTATATTAGACTACTACAGTGATGTTTTCCTCTCTTTAATTTCCCCCTTTTATCTTTATCCAGAGACTTTCAACTGGTCTGCCTTCCACCTTCTTCTGGACTCAGAACAAGTGTCTATATTCTTTATATCTAGAGCACAGTCCTTTACCACTTGAGCTAATAGAGTAAATGGTATTGTCTTTGTAGACCAGCCAATGGAAACATGTAGTTTGCCAGTGGGTTTCTCAGCTATTTGCTAGAGAGCCAAGAAATGTTGAAGATCAGGGATAATAGGTCAGTTCCATATTTTGGAAAGGACAATGTTCTAGTGATTATAAACTTGCCGTTGTCCCCCACCCACACTCCCACCACCAGCCTCTCCTCTATTCTTCTCTTCCTTTTACTCCTGAGCTCTACTCCTCTGTCCTCCACACTGTACCTCTTCCATGCCTTTGCCACTCCACTTTACTTCCCACCTGCGTTTACTCAGGAAGCTTCTTTCTTTCCTTTCACACTGCCTGAGCGCCAGTAAAGAGGAGCATTGAGAGCAAAGAGGAGATTGTCTTCTTGCCTTCAGTTCTTGTGCATGGTAACACAGTGGCCTCCAACACCTGGAAGGAGAAATTACATGAAAGGACTGTTTAGCTGCTGGGGCCCTGTGCTGACACATGCTCAGTAATGATGGAATGTTCAGACACTTTAGCTGGCAAACTCTAACAAGTCTTTACTGACAATGTGCAGCTGAGATTCTTCAGGAGCTTATTACTTGGCCATTTGGGGCTTAATTCTTACAGGGGTTGCAAAAACCACATGTCTAACACCTGTGGGACCCCTTTGCAAAATTTAAATTCTGTGCTCCAAAGCATTGGAGAGGCTGAGAACAGCTTCTCAATGAAATGGCTGCAAGACAGTTTTTATCCTGACATCTGCTGGGAGGGCAATACAGCAGTGCTCAGGCAATCCAGGAAGTTTTTGGAGAATGTTGAGGACAACTTCCTGGTACAAATGCTGGAGGAACCAACTAGGGGCCTTGCACCTCTAAACCTGCTGCTCACAAACAGAGAAGAATGGATCAGGGAAGTAGAAGTGAATGGCAGCCAGGGCAGCAGTGACCATGAGATGGTAAAGTTCAGGATCCTGATCAATAGAAGAAAGGAAAGCAGAACACAGACCCTGGACTTCAGAAAAGAAGATTTTGGCTCCCTCAGGGAACTGATGGGCAGAATCCCTTGGGATGCTGATCTGTAGGGGAAAGACATCCAAGAGAGCTGGCTGTATTTAAAAGAAACCTTGTTTAAAGACACAGGAAGATGCCACAGCAAATGCAGAAGGCACCCAGTGTGGCTCAGCAGACAACTCCGTGGTGAGCTGAAACATAAAAGAGAAGCTTACAAGAAGTGGAAGCCTGGACAGATGACTAGGGAGATGTATAAAGATATTGCTCAGGACTGCAGGGATAAAATCAGAAAGGCCAAAGAGCAATTGGAGTTGCAGCTAGCAAGGGATGTGAAGGGTAACAGGAAGGGGTTCTACAAGTTTGTCAGTAACAAGAGTAGGATCAGGGGTGGTGTAAGTCGCCTACTGAATGGGGCAGGTATCCTCAAGATGGATGATGCAGAAAAGGCTGAAGTAATCAATGCTTTTTTTAACTTCAGTCTTCACAGGGAGGGCCAGCTCCCAGGCTACTACACTGGGTAATGCAGAATGGAGAGAAGAAGAGCAGCCCTCAGTGAGGGAAGGTCAGGTTAGGGACTACTTAAAGAAGTTGGATGTGCACAAGTCTATGGGCCCAGATGAACTGCATCCGAGGGTGATGAGGGAGTTGGCTGATGTGATTGCAGAGCTGCTGGCCATTATCTTTGAAAACTCGTGGCAAATGGGAGAGGTCCCGGAGGATTGGGAAAAGGCAAATATAGTTCCTATCTTCAAGAAAGGGAAGAAGGAGGATCTGGGGAACTACAGACCAGTCTGCCTCACCTCAATCACTGGAAAAATCATGGAGCATGTCCTCAAAGAACCAATCCTGAAACACTTGGAGGAAAATAGAGTGTTCAGGAACAGTCAGCATGAATTCACCAAGGGCAAATCGTGCCTGACCAACTTCATTGCCTTCTATGATGAGATGACTGGATTCGTGGATGCGGGAAGAGCCGTTGAAAATGATATACCTGGACTTTAGCAAGGCTTTTGATACGGTTTCTTACAGCATTCTCCTCAGCAAGTTAAGGAAGTATGGGTTGGATGAGTAGACAGTAAGGTGGATAAAAAACTGGCTAGATCAACAGGCTCAGCGGGTAGGAATCAATGGTTCAATGTCTAGCTGGCAACCAGTTATGAGTGGAGTGCCCCAGGGGTCGGTTCTGGGGCCGGTTCTGTTCAACATCTTCATTAATGATCTCGATGATGGGATAGATTGCATGATTAGTAAGTTCACGGATGACACCAAGCTGGGGGGAATGGTAGACACGCTGGAGGGCAGGGACAGGATTCAGGGAGACTTAGATAAATTGGAACACTGGGCCGAAAGAAACTTCATGAGCTTCAACAAGGACAAGTGCAAAGTCCTGTACTTAGGATGGAAAAATCCCATGCACTGTTACAGGCTGGGGACCGATCTGCTAAGTAGCAGCACTGTAGAAAAGGACCTGGGGGTTATGGTGGATGGGAAGCTGGATAGGAGCCAACAGTGTGCTCTTGTTGCCAAAAAAGGCCAATGGCATATTGGGCTGCATTAGTAGGTGTGTTGCCAGCAGATCGAAGGATGTGACTATTCCTCTCTATTCGGCACTGGTGAGGCCACATCTGGAATAGTGTGTCCAGTTTTGGGCTCCCCACTACAGAAAGGATGCGGACAAATTAGAAAGAGTCCAGTGGAGAGCAACAAAAATGATTAGGGGGCTGGGGCACATGACTTATGAGGAGAGACTGTAGGAACTAGGCTTCTTTAATCTACAGAAGAGAAGATTGAGGGGGGATTTGATAGCAGCCTTCAACTACTTGATGGGTGCTCCAAAGAGGAGGGAGCTAGGCTGTTCTTGGTAGTAACAGAGGACAGAACAAGGAGCAATGGTTTCAAATTACAGCTGGGAAGGTCGAAGTTGGATATTAGGAAACATTTCTCACTAGGGCTATGTCTACATCTGTAATTTTAAGTCGACTTTATCTTTAACTTAGTTAAGTCGACTTAGTGCATCTACACTTAAAATTAAAGTCGACTTAAAGGGGAACTTACAAAGTCGACGTAGAGCGTCCACAGTGGATGCCTAGGTCAACTTCTAGGGGCTAGGGGGACCTTGTGCAGGTCCATGGTGGCTGGGGGGGGGACCCCTTGTGTGCAATGGGGCAAAGGGGGACAGGGGGACAGGGACCCTGGCAGGGCATGTGGGCAGGGTGTGATGCTGTCCAGATTTAGGGAACCATTTATGTTATTATTTCCTATTAATATCTCATATATGCTATAATCCATAGGAGCTATGTCATGTTTGATATCAATAGAAAGGTAGTAATTTGCTGGAAATGACTATATAGTTTATGTCTAGGAATTGTCTTTGGAATAGAAGTTAGGAATTTGGTTGTTAATCTATACTTTAACTTGTGAGAGTCTGTGTAAACACCTGAGACATGCTATCCTCAACCACTGGGTCCTTAATGTTAAGGAATCTGCCAGCTACAATGGGCCCAGGGAGTAACCTGATGAGCCATTAAGGACACAATGGTTGTATTCCTTATGTCCTTAATGGCTCATCAGGT
>ML685837.1:3554715-3648182 GCA_007922175.1 Pelusios castaneus
TTATGTCAACTTAAGCAAGATGCTTAAGTCGACTTAAGGAAACTGTAGTGTAGACGCAGGGTAAATTAAGTCAACTTAAGCAAGCTTAAGTTGACTTAATTTACAAGTGTAGACGCAGCCTAGGAGGGTGGTGAAGCATTGGAATGGGTTACCTAGGGAGTTGGTGGAATCTCTGTCTTTGGAGATATTTAAGGTCCGGTTAGACAAAATCCTGGCTGGGATGATTTAGTGGGAGTGGTCCTGCTTTTAGCAAGGGATTGGACTAGATGACCTCATGAGGTCCCTTCCAGCCCTAAGATTCTATGAAAACTATATATTTCCCCCCTTATCTTGTTCAGAAAAGTAGCTAATCTATTTTAGCTGAAACTTCCCAAAGAATTCAGCCTGAGGCAGACACACTAGTTTAAAATTCAATCCAAACGGTTTAAGCTTGGCAGAGTTATAAGCAATTGAAAACAGAAGTTTATAATGGAAAGTATCAGGTAGCCTTAACCCTAGGTGTCACCTATTGTTACAGGTTGAAGTTTCATTCACTAACAAGATATGTCAAATAGCAAGGCTTAATCAATTGAATTAATCAATTATTATCGGTCAAAGATTAATGCAACATAATACAGAAAGGATGGCCAATACATTACCAACCCATTTAGGAAGCATCAGTCGATTTATTCAGCTGTCTCAAAACCTGGGCAAAGGCTTCACTTTGCTTTTATATATTAAGGTTGTTTAAAACTGATGAGGAATTCACCATCTCTTTGCATTACTGTAAACATAACATATCATTCTTATCTATCTTTTTTTTACATGCTTTTGGAAACTTTGTGCTAGGCTAGCACAGAGCTTGCAGTAAGCACAATAGAGATTGTAGTGTGTTATCTTGTTTTTACTATAGCATTCCAAAAGTCAGCAAAACTTCAGAGACATCCTGCCTCAGTTATAGCTTGATACAGAGGGCATGTTAGCTAAGCATCAACAAAATAATTTGTCTTGTCCTTTTTTTCTGGAATGTATTTATACCTAACTCTGAAACTATAATACTTCACATATACCCTTCATTAATCAGCTTAACATAATTAAAAGGCAATTTGGAAGAGCTTAATCTGAATAAAATTCATAGTTATAGAAAATGTAAGTGAGATATATATAATATTATATATGATATTGGCTAATACAGTGGTTTTCAAAAAATTTTCCTGGGGGCCCAGCTGAAAAAAATCATTTATGCCCAGGACCTAACAATTATATCTTTGACCAATGCATTCCAGTCTTTTGGGAGCAGGAGCAGGGGGGCCACGACTCAGTGCCTGAGGGTCTGCGACCCAATACTGGGTCCCGACCTTAAGTTTGAGAAACACTGTGCTAATACTATAAACCTTAAAGACTTTTTCTTATCTGGCTCTGTACATATTGGCAAGACAGAAGATCTGTATAAGCTACAGTCAGACAAGCATAGAAGAATAACCAAAGGCTGGTGGGTTTCATGTATTTCTGAAGCCTTACGATATTCTCCTAAATCATACAAAGCAAAGACTAGTACAAAGGTTACAGCACTTACCTACAAATTACCTTGAATATAAAGCATTCTAAATATGATGCACTATATTTATTCCCTATTAACTACTTTCTTATTCAGGTGACATAACATTTTATTTTTAATCACACATATCTATAACAACAAACATATCCCATGATTTGATTAATGTATTTTACTTGTAAGCTGAATGCATTCTATTTTGGGTAATTAACAATGAAGCAATTTACATTCTTGGTTAATAGTTCTGCTTGTGAGAGCTGGGTTACCAATATATTCTGTTTACAAGAATCAGCTTCACAAGTCTTGATCACAAGGATTTAGAACTGTGGTTCCTAACCTGTGGCTCAGGGGCCAAAGTGGCCCACAGGGCCTTTCAAAGTGGCCTGCCATTCCCCTCCTGCTGGCTGAAAAATGGAGCTGCTGCCTAAGGATCCAGGCAGAGCACATTGCCACAGGGCTACAAGACTAGTGCAAGCTCCTTGCTGCAACTCAAATGGATGGGAGATTAGCACTTGTCTCCCCTGGCTCTAAGTGTTTTGCCTGGGTCCCTAAGTGCTGTGGTCCCTACTGGAGCCAAAAGAGGAGAGCACTCATCTCCTGTCCTCCTAGCTGCAGAAGGAAGCCATTGCATAGGGACCCAGGTGGAGTGCATGAGACAACAAGATGCATGCAGTTTTCCTGCTGCAGCCAGGGAGATGGGAGATAAGAAAGGAGGCAACCTTCTTGCTGAACTCCTTCCACCTGGTTGTAATGAGGAGGAGGGAAGGGGTTTGAAGAGAGGGGCAGCACTCAAAAAAAACAGAGCTGTGTGATTTGGCCTGCACTTAGCAGGCCACCAACTGTGACTTAGCTGCCAGGCCATGTGTTTCTGTGTGTAGTGACAGTCATTCATGTACACTGGTGCTTTTTCTGTGAGTGTGTGACATACTAGGAGTAATCTGTAGGTGTAAAATAGAGATTGTAAAAATGGGCACCATAGCATCAAAATGTGTACTTTAACTATGCAGTGATTTGTAGCCCTTAATGGTGCGTACATCAATACATCTTTTATGAGCTGATAGACTGGTTGCCCTTCAGAGTTGTAAAAATATTTGTGGTCCTTGAGCCATAGAGGTTGGGAACCACTGATTTAGGAGGATTTAGCCCTGTGCCCCCTTTTATAGTGATCAGATTCTTTTTTCTTGGCCCATTTATTCTTTGCTTTACAGTCTCTGGGTTTGTTTTTCTGGCAATTATATGTGTGAGTGCACAACAGCATCATAGAAATGGAAATAGAAAAGCCTCTCTCTCTCTCTCTCTCTCTAAAAAAAGACAACTTCTAAAGTTTTTCCAGGATTTAAACTTTGCTATCAGTTCTTGTGGCTCATTTTTATTAAACAGCAACACCAAACTGAAGCCGAGACTTGCAGGGTTTGACACTATCCAAGTAACTGCCACAAAGAGCAGTACACCTGCTTTTGATAACTGTGATGCTCAATATTTGCTTTCATAATGAAGGAGAGAGGCCATGCAGCACTACTGGAAAGAGGGGTACTGACAGAGAGAAAGGTCATAGAAGTCATATTATTCCAAAACAGGCCAAGGCTAACGCCTCAATGCTGCAAGTCTTTATGCACATGAGTAACCATGCATGTGAGTAGTTGCATTCAATTCAGCACGACTCCTTACAGAAGTCCTTTAGCATTTGCTGGATAGGGGCCTGGATAGTTATGAAATAGCTCTAGAATAGGAAATATAATTCTGTATTCTCTCCTGCACCCAGCATTTCACCATTGAGAATATGTTTTTTTTCTTTTTTAGCCAAGTGCATGGGTTTTGAAGTAAATCCAGCTGTATACAACCACAAAATTCCATTACTTGGTATTTCCATTTCCTTAAAGAAGCGTATTTGTTTGATCTGTGTTTAGTCTCAGTTTGAAGTTGGGGCTGACAGGTTGCTGAATTGTGAATTCTGATTGACTTCATCCCTTGAATGCTATGGACTTTCTAGACAAAAGAGAGGTAAGTAATCTTACGGGAATGCACATTCACTGCCACACAGCCTGGGAGCACTGGAGTGAGGGCATGACCTTCGTTTAACTAGCTGGTTTTCCGGAATACTTAAATATGAGGATTTTCCATGTTTAACAGGCAAAACAGGCACACATCTGAAGAAAAACAATAAGAAACATGGCTTATTATGCTATATTGTTTAAGATGGATTGAATCAAATAGTATAAGAGCAAAACACCGACCAACTATAGATTGCTGCAAACACTCTCTGGACGTGATTTATCGGATCCTGTAAATACAAGTCTTTTC
Organism: Pelusios castaneus; assembly: GCA_007922175.1. Lineage (NCBI taxonomy): Eukaryota > Metazoa > Chordata > Testudines > Pelomedusidae > Pelusios > Pelusios castaneus. Next base: position 3,558,551 of record ML685837.1, read on the forward strand.
AGTCAATACATAAACCACCTCTATAAACCATTACTGCAAGTAACTTTAACTGCAGAGCATCATGCCATATGGGTTTTTATTAAAATATGAGAGACAGTGTTAAATTTGGCTATTGTCGATGCCTATCATTTCATTATAAAGAAACACAGGCTATGTTTGATTTCCCTAGCTGGATCCAATCTGCCTCTGTTTTATGGTTATTGCTTTTTCAGTATCATATCTAGCACATTTCACCTTGGTTTTAATTATCTTTCTTGTATCCTCTTCATCTCTCTAGATATATATTTATTGTGTATTTGGAATTGTTTTATATGAATTGCAAAATATCTTGCTGAGAATCCATTTATTGAAATAAGGTATTTAAGAACTGATTATAGTGCAGATTATATTATCCTCTGTAAGAAATGCTCCAGAGTATTTAAAAAGTCTAATTTTGGCAGGCTGAAATATTTTACAACAACTTAAGCATCAATTTGGTTGCCCATGTGGGTATGGGAAACGGTGGAGGTAAGAAAGCTGGTCCTTGATTTAGTACATTTTTTATGACAAAAACCTATTTTTACTATAAGAGGAAAATGTAGATGTAGAATAATGGCAAAATATAAATAATAGCTTGAGTGATTACTTTATATTGAATTGCTTAACAAGGAAAATATAGGGGGAAGGAAATATCACATTCTGTAAAAGAATTAAAAATACTGGGATAGATTCTGAGCTTGTGTAAATCTGCTTCATTCAATTGACTTTGACAGAGCTACGGAGATTTACTCCAGAGGATCTGGCCCATTATTTTTATTTGTTTTCAGATTTCATTTTTTGTTGTTCATTCCTTCACATAGCACAGAAGTTACTCTTCATATGAATGCTTAAGGCAAGAGATTACTAGAATTTCAAATGCCATGGTGGTTTTGGAGCAATGCAATTTACTGCTGTATAATACCAGGCCTTAATGCTTGCTAGCTTCAGTAATGTACATTTTATTCCAGAGAATCAATTTCTAAGTTTTTATTTAAACTTCATCATGTATATCTGGAATAGCAAAAATTGTTACATACTTGGAGCACCGAGCAAGAACTTAGCAAACTCAAGGCAAGACAAAGTCAAGAATGAAATCCATTTTCATCACCCTTTTAGTCACACAACGAAAAGTTTGCTTCGCTTATTTTGCAAGAATCATACAGAAGACATTAACCAATAAGCAAGTAAATTAAAGACTCCATTGCTATTGAATATATAATAAATACTTTTGAAAATATAAAGATGAATGGAATTCACCATTGTAAAATATGATCCATCATCTTTCAATGGTGGGTGTCTCAAGACCACAACCATTTGCAGTATTTGAATGACAATGCAATACTGAAATATTTCAACATGTGCTTGCTTATGTACTGCCATCTCTTAGACATGTTATGCTATACACAGTGTGATCAAGCAGTTAATAGACAGGACTAGCTGTCAGGGCCCCTAGATTGTTCCTAGCTCCACCATGGTTTAAGGTTAATTAGATATCACCCCATGACTAAATGCAATCTTTAAGGGTTTTTTAGGAATTAAGATTTTTAATGACTGCATGTGATAGTTAATTAACTTAACCATTAAGAAAAAAAAATGCAAGGAACATACTAAATGCATTTAGATTTTATAAAAAGTGCCAGATACTGATACCCTTACCAACTTGAGTCATGTCTTATACTATGAACTGTCCTATTGGGCCTGATTTTTGTTCACCCTAAGGCTACTTTATACCTCTCTAGGGCTGCGTCTACACTGGTTAATTAAGTCGACTTAAGCTTGGCTTATGTCGACTTAATGTGCCCTGCGTCTACACTTCACTTTGCTTAAGTCGACTTAAGCAGCTTGCTTAAGTCGACTTAAGGAAAATAAAGTTGACTTAATGAAAATTAAGTCAACTTTATTAAACCACCTTTCTACTCGACCTAAGGCTTAATTCGACTTTCTAAAGTCGAATTAAGCCAGTGTAGCCCTGGGGTAGCCCTAAGTCGACTTGGGCTACCCCAGGACTACACCAATGCCCTCCCTGCCGGGGAGGGAGCACAGGGGGAGCCTGGCATGCCCCCCAAAGGGCAGGGCATGTGGGCACAGTGTGACACTGTCTGGATTTAGGGAAGCATTTATGATATTATTTTCTATGGATATCTCATAAATGCTATAATCCATAGGAACTATGTCATGTTTGGTATCAATAGAAAGGTAGTAATTTGCTGGGAATGATTATATAGTTTATGTCTAGGAATTCTATTTCGATTAGAAGTTAAGAATTTGATGTTATATCCATACTTTAACTTGTGTCATTCTGGAGAAATGACTTAGACGGGAGGGTGTGAACAACCATTGTCTCCTTAATGTTTAGGAATTTGCCAGGTGATATGGTTCCAGGGAGTAAACTGATGAGCCATTGAGGATACAGTGGTTGTATTCTTTATGTCCTCAATGGCTCATCAGGATACTCCCTGGAACCATTCTACCTGGAAAATTCCTAAACATTAAGGAGACAATGGTTGTTCACACCCTCTCATCTAAGACATTTCTCCAGAATGACACAAGTTAAAGTATGGATATAACATCAAATTCTTAACTTCTAATCAAAATAGAATTCCTAGACATAAACTATATAATCATTCCCAGTAAATTACTACCTTTCTATTGATACCAAACATGACATAGTTCCTATGGATTATAGCATTTATGAGATATCCATAGAAAATAATATCATAAATGCTTCCCTAAATCCAGACAGTGTCACACACAGGGCTCTGCCCTGCCAGGGTCCCTGTCCCCCTTTGCCCCATTGTACACAGAGGGTGCTCCCCCCCGCCACCGTGGACCTACCCAAGGTCTCCCCAGCCCCAGTGTGGACGCTCTAGGTCGACTTTGTAAATTCCCCTTTAAGTCGACTTTAATTTTAAGTGTAAACACACTAAGTCGACTTAACTAAGTCGACTTAGTTAAAGTCGACTTAAAAGTGCAAGTGTAGACATAGCCTAGTAGTGCAACAGGGCCTGGAAGTGGGTATAAAATGTAATGAAAATCCTCTTACGTTGCAAGAGAGCATAAAGTGGTCTTTGCTTAACTGAGGTCAGGTCTATTGACTTCAATCTGACCACTCACAGAGTAAGCAATACTAAAGTGATTAGACTCTAGCGCAAACCAAATGTAAAGTGAACTCCGAAGACAAACACAAAAATCTCTCCCTAAAAGCTTTTGATCCAGATCCTGCTCTGACTTTCAGCTCTTAGAATCACTTGGAAGTCAGTGGCATGTCAAGGTTTAAATCAGGGTAGCATGTGTTCCTTTGTCTGGATTTCAGAAATTATTTTGAGAATTCTCCTTCTCCTCTTTATTTTTTAATTGTAAATAGGAAGTGTGCAAAAGCTGTTTTGAAGTTAATTCACTAATTTAAGATCACATATGCATAAAGTTGTGTTAGTTATATCTGGTTTTGGACTGATCCAGCTTGAGGGAGTGGAACGAGAGCAGATATAAGCATTTGACGGGCTGTGTTTGCTGAAATCAAACCGACTGCTCTGTGCTCATGGGATTTCTGACATACTATTGGTAGTTATAGTGACTGGACTCAGTACTACAACCACTAATGCCTTTCTTGAGGCTGACTTTTTCCTTCTATATGAATGAATGGTGAACCAGTGGAGGGCCAGAGGGTATCCGCAGTGTTGGAAATGGCAGATATGAATGTGAACAATAGCAACAAAGAGTATTTGGGACCAGATATTCAGCTGGAGTAAATTAGTAGAGTTCCATTTCAATCAGCTGGGTTTTTAAGGTTGATTCCAGTTGAAGCTTGATCTCATTAAGTATTGCTAGTATATTGCCATTGTACTTTAGCTTTTACCTGTTAAGTCAGAAATAAATCAAAATCCCACACTCATTTTGCATTAGCTTTTCAGGATCTAGACGTAATTCCTCTGCACTTACAGTTTTGCCATTGACTTCAGTGGGGCCAGCATACCATCCATAAGGCTTTACACGCAGTGAACTCATCTGGGCTCAATTAAGTGAGAATTTGCAGGATGCATATGATCAGAACCAGATATTACTAGAACCAAAAATTCTGATACTCTCACAATACGTAAGGAATAAGACACCCAGATGGAAGTTGCTTTTGAATTTGCCTAGATACTTGCCTCTCCCTCAGAATCAAGATTTACCACAGATGTCTAACAAGCGCAGAACAGGGATGTGGCCAGGCCCGAGTCTGCATGGTGGGCCTGGCCATGGGCAGCTTTTGGTCATGTGACTGGAAGCTGCCTGAGACACTCCAGTTGCTATGTTACAACTGGAGCTCTAATAGGGGGGAGGAGAGGAAGCAAGATCAGGCCTACCCACTGCAGCTCCCAGCAACAGTGAAAACTTTGCTGCCACCAAGCAGCTGCTGGGTGCTTCAGTTTGTGGACCTGATCTCCAAGTGGGTGGCCGCCCTCTGCTCCTCCTTAGGATCCAGCTGCTGCCCCTCTGTTGCTTGGCAGCAGAGGGAGGCCTCTCTGCAGCTGGGCCAGGGTGGAGCACAGAGTGGGGGAAGCCTAAGCAGCATGTGAGGTTGGGATTGGGGCCAGGGGATGCAGGGGGAAACATGGGAGGCCAGGATTGGGGCCAGGGGGGTGCAGGGGCATTGTTGGAGGCCAGGATTGGGACTGGGGACACAGGGGGTAGCATGGGAGACCAGGATTGGGGCCAGGGGGATGCAGGGGCATGGTGGGAGGCCAGGATTGGGACCGGGGGCACACAGGGTAGCATGGGAGCCTGGGATCAGGGGCACAGGGGCAGCTTGTGAGGCCAGGTCTGGGGCAGAGGGGGCAGCATGTAAGTCCGGGATCAGGGCTTGGGGTGGACAGAGGGGGCAGAATGTGAGGCCGGGATCAGGAGGGCGCAGGGCAGGTGACACCATTCCCTTCTCCAGAGTGTCCTCTTTTTGGGAAGCTGAAATATGGTAACCCTACTCAGCTTTGTACCTGGTGATGAAAAATGTTGTAGGTTGCCATTGCATAAATGTTAAAGGAGATCATACAGCAACTGATGGTGACTGAGTTTGATCTAGATTATGGTTCCTATCAGCAATCAAGTCTATCTGCTGTCAGATACAGTAAAAGTGGCAGTGCTGTTACCATAATGATCGACAGTGACTAGAATCTGCATATAGTGTACCTAGTCAGTAACCTGAGAGCTTTTATTATGAATTGAAAACCTCATAGGCTGTGGCCATAGGTTTCATTAAAGTAACAGAATCATTCAAATATGTGTAGTACAGAAGAAGTAATGTTTTGTTTTCATTGGCTGCATTATATTATATTTTGGTTTAGAGTTCTAGCCAAATCAGAGAGGTGCTTAGGCTATGGAAATGAAATTACATTCCTGATATTATTTCTTTGCAGTGATCAATTAATTATCCTTGAATTTTTATTATTGAATAGCTGATTCAATACAGTCAGTTCACAATGTCTTTGCACATTTGGAGCTATACCTCTATACCTTGTAACACTGACTTTAATGAAAGGTCAATTCCAAATGCTTACTTTGATTATGTTAAGGAAAATGTGGTTTTGATTTGACATTTAATTCAGAACAGATCATTGTCCCTCTTGCTTCCTTTCCTTGGATTAAAAACTTCTAGCTAACTTTCACCCCATAACATAAATCATTTGGAATCATTCTTATTATTACTGTCCATGGAGATTTCATTGTTGTGGAATGCTTACTAAGTAGTGTAGACATACCTTAGGAATCTGGACCTCTATCTCCTGACTAAGCCACAGAGCAATCCACAAATGTGTAAAATAGATGTTCATCTGCCTATCGTTCCAGTGGGGCCTGATCCAGCAGATATACTCAGGGCTGCCTACCAGATCAGATCCATTTAAAATCTTGCCAGTAGTAGTGTCCACCTTATAACTCTTAGCCCAATGATTAGCCCACTCACCTCAGATGTTGAAGACCTAGATTCAGTTGCCCCCTCAGTCTGAGGGGAGAGGATTTTTAATAGGGGTCTTCCACAACTCTCAAGAAAGTGCTCTGAGTGCTGAGCTGTGGGATACAGTAATGTGCATATCACCTGCTGATGCTGTATCAGTAGATAAATACCAAGAGAGTCATTGGACCAAAGAGAGAGTGGGAATGATTCTACTGCTGGATGATTAGCACACCCACCTGGGAGACTTTAAGTCGACTTCACAAGTCTTTAGTGATGATAGAGAGCTGACTCTTCCTTTGCTGGAACCAGCACCATTTGGCCAGCTTACTGGTTAACCAGCACTCAGTCACATACACATGTGAGGAAACTCTGCTGCAAAAGGCTCCAAGGTAGGAAGAAAACATCTTGCTGTCCACTCCTGGATCAGCTTCTCCCAGTCAGACACTGAGCACATGGGCTCTTCTCATTGCAACTCTTGTGGCTGCTGCTCTCCTGGCATCTGACCACCATGTCAGCAGAAAACCTTGTGGAGCGTGCTCACAGCTACCACACCCAATTTCCGGAAATTTCTGGTTCTGGGCAGCTAAGTCTTCCCAGTAACAATAACTCAGCCCCAAGAGATCCCTTAAAGAGAGAGAGCTCCTTTAGGCATATGGGTTACAAAGTGTCATACCGTGAACTTCTAGTCAGTTTACTATCCTTCACAACCTCAAAGATTTTCTAGAGTCATTGATTCTGAGGATCGAATCCCCTCATCCTGGAAGTGTGGCCTATGTTCTTTCTTCCTAGGTGTATATACTTACATTTAGCAGTATTAAAATGCAGTTTTCTTGAGCCCAGTTTATAAAGTGATCTGGATTGCTCTGTATCAATAATCTGTCCTCTTCATTATTAACCACTGCCCCAATTTTTATGTCATCTGCCAACTTTGCCAGTGAAGTTTTTATGTTTTCTTACAGGTAATTAATAAAATGTTGAATAGCACATGAATAGGAATAGCAATGCCATTAGATGATGATTCCCCATTTACAATTATATTCTCTGAGATACCAGTTAGCCATCTTTTAATTCATTTAATGTGTGCCATGCTAATTTAATATCATGCTAGTATTTCAGTCAAAATGTCAAATGCCTTACAGTAGTTTGTCTATTACATCAGTGTTGTTACCTTTATCAACCAAACTCCTTTAATGCTTTAATAATCAAGTTCTGTATCAGCCACTGCATTAACTTGCCCATAATCAATAACAAACGGATAGGCCTATAATTACCTGGGCCATTCTGTTTATCCTTTTGAAATACTGGCACATTAGCTTTCTAAAATCCTTTGCTTATTTTATTCTGTCAAAGCAGACTACACCATACAACTCTCCTCAGCAGAGGATAAAACCTGTCATTACTTGGTATAAATGCTGTGAAGTTTGAAGAGCAGATTTTTTTCTGCTGAGGTTTGCAGACAGCAACACAAATTAAAATCCTAATATGATGAAATAAGAAGACCAGTTTTGCCTTAGGGAATATGTGTTCATGAATGTAAGCTAGGATCTAGCAGCTGTGGTTGAAAAGCCCATGCAGATTTGAAAAATATGGATCAGTGACTTTCCAATTCCAGATGGCAAGTGAGGCATGTATTTAGATAACAGGATCCAGGAGTATTGGGCGAATACATAAAGTGAACTCAGGAGCATTGGGGATTCTAGATTGAAGAGCAGATCAGATAAGAAAATGGGACAAGGGGACTGAAGGGTGAACTGCAGAATACGCCAAAGAGTCACTCAATTTCTCTGTGGTGCCACAAACTTGTTACAGAGAATAGCAAGAATTATTTTTTTAATTTTAATTTTTTGAAGTTTAGTGTTTTGGGACAGTTCTGTGTGTATTTAAGCTAAATGTGTATCTGTTTGGAAATACAATGGACCCCGCCCCACCAAGTTAGTAAAATTTCTGAGGTATTAACAAGATTATCATAGTTTTAAGTGCTGTGATTTAATATTTTTAGATCTTGTTGGTGCTTGGCAATCCCAGGGATCAGTACCCAATGGGGAGATTGGATATGGGCATTCTGCGGGCGGCACTGACAATTTTGGAAGAATCATACTTTCATTTGAAAAATGATGGTGTTTTCTTGCTTGAGAACTGCTGAGGAAACATTCTAAAGATGAGCCCGTGCAGTGCTGCTTGAGTAAGCGTAAAAAAGATGGATGGCAACAGTACATCTGAGAAGTGTGACCTGCCATCATCTGGCTCACTAGAATGTTAACACCGAGATAGAATGACAATGAGTATTTCACTGCTAAGCATTTTATCAAAATCCATCTGTTCTGGGATAGTAGAATGAGTTTAAGATTGTGTTTAGGAGTTTAAGATCATAGTGACCCCGATACACAAACTTAAGCATTGTGATTCTTAGTGTCATAATGACTAACTTTTGGGCATCTAGAAAATCACTGGAACAATAAGATCTGAGTGAGGTGCCTGGGCTCCCTGAATAGGCGGAGCTAGGCACCTAAGAATGCACTCCTACAGGACTGGGTCCTTCTGACAAGATGAACAAGGAGAAGATATGGTTTTTTTCTGCCTATCTTGCCTTTGGGGCTTGATCCAGTAGACATGCTCAGAAGCTGCCTACCCATTTGAAACCCATTCAAAAGCTGGGCCAGCAGACTCTGCCATGCAACTTTTATGCCAGAGGCAAGCACATTCACCTGTGATGTAGGAGATACAGGTTTAATTTCCCACCTCTGCCTGAGGAGTAGAAACAGATTTGAAAAGGATTCTTTTCCCACTCAGAAGAGTGCTTGCACAACTAAACTGGGATATTCAGATGTGAATCTCACTCAGTGTCTCCTGTTGAAACAGTTCTACAGTGGATAAATAGTTAAAGAGTTATTGAAGTAGGGAGACTGGGTCCTGGGTCTCCCGGGTGTGCTAATCACCCAGCAGAATCATTCCTGCTCTCTCTTTGGTCCAATGACTCTCTCAGTATTTATCTACTGATACAGCATCAGCAGCGGATATGCCTATTACCGTACACATTTGCGGATTTCTCTGGGACTTAGTTGGGAGATAGAGGTCCAGATTCCTAAGCTATGTCTACACTAGAAAAAGTTAAGTCGACTTTGTTAAGTCGACTTAATAAGGTCGACTTTAAGTCAAAGTTGACCTTATTAAGTCGACTTAACAAAGAGGCTCCTTTATTAAGTCGCCTTAACACTGGACATAGATGTCCACAATGGCATTAAGACGACTTAATAAAGTCGACTTAAGTGCTACTCCCTGTCCACACCATCCTTAAGTCGACTTAAGGCTTAAGTTGACCTAAAGAGGGGTAGTTATTAAGTCAACTTAAGCTTTCATTAAGTCAATTTAAGGAATTTCTTAAGTCGACTTAATGAAAGCCCAATGTGGACATGGAGTAATTTAGGTCAACTTAAGGGTTCTTAAGTCGACCTAAATTGCTAGTGTAGACATACCCCTAGAGTGTGACAGCAGTGTGACTGTCCAGAGGCAGAAACTTAGGCATGTGGCACCTAAGACTGAGGTAATTTTGTGGATCTGGTCCAATATGATTAAATTTTCCCTCTTCTCTGACCTTTGGCAGTGCTATCCTTACACAGGGGAGCTTAAAATTTCCTTCTTTAAAACACACTTCTTAAAGAAAGCTTTTAGTCATGATAGATAGAATTTCCAAAAGCATTTAGGTGTGTACATCTCAATGGGTGCGTCTACACTTACAAATTAAGTCGACTTAAGGGGGCTTAAGTTGACTTAAAATACTCCACGTCTACACTGGGCTTTCCTTAAGTTGACTTAAGCTACTCCTTAAGTCGAAATAAGGAAAAGTTAGTTTGAATTAATAACACCTCATTTTAATTCGAACTAGTGCTTAAGTCGACTTTATTAAGTCGACTTAAGACAGTGGAGATGAGGATTAGCGCCTTGGTGGTTGAAAGGGAGCCGCGTCTACACTTGAAAAGTTGTCGACTTTTGTTAATTTGACTTAATAAGGTCAACTTTAAGTCAACTTAAAGTCGACCTTATTAAGTTGACTTCATAAAGTCGACCTAACTTTTCAAGTGTAGACATAGCCAATGACTTTCAATGGGACTTAGGTGCTTTTGAAAATCCTACTCTAGGTGAGTTAGGTACCTAGGTCCCATTAAAAGTCACAGATTTAGACTCCTAAATAATTTTGATGATTTTGAAAATTGAAAGTCAGTGGGAATTAGGTGCTTACCTAATGCATGTGAGCTCTTCAGAAAATCCAATCCTTAGTCTCAGAACAGGGCTGTCCCTAAAGGGTGGGGGGGTCCTGGGCCAATTGGCCTGTGGGGGCCCTGTCCCCACCCCATGTGGGGGGAGGGGCACATTGGCCCATCCCCTGAGCCAGCTGCTCTGCCCCCAGGACAGGAGGGAGCAGCCAGGGCAAAGCATGGCAGCGTGGGGCCTGCATAACCACGTAGGATGGCCCTGGCTCTGAAATTGCTTAGATGGTTTAAAAAAAAAGTTGCCCAGCCCCCAACCCCTACTAGATACCATAAGATACCATCAGCACTGTTACTTGTTAACTCTGTGTTCTTGGGGAAGGAAGGCATAGTACACAGCTTCTCTGACTCACCTCAACCCCTCCCAACCCAGGCCTTTGCTTGAACCAGAAACCAAAAGCAATGAAAAGACAGTGCGAGACACATCTAAAGCTCTCTTAACAAGGGTGATAGAATTAAGGCAACTCCCCTAACTTCATGTACACTGAAGATGTGAGAAGGCATCTCCATTAGCGCAGTGAATGGACAGCAGAAAACCGCATTTGCATCAAGGATGGAAGCAGAATTAGCATACTGAATGGAGAACTAAGCTCCAAGGCAGGAGCTGCACTGAGCTCTGGGATTGGAGAAGCAGGGAAGCACTGCATGATGGGGTATCTCTGCTCCTGATGCTTCTGAAGCCACATGTGTACACCCCCAGCTCAGCAGTTATCAGACCAATTCTAAGTCATGGATACTTTATTGATATCCAAAATTCTGAATCTGCCTGACTGCATTGTGAGCACCCTCGAAAGAACACTGCCCAAAGCCAGGAATGATCAGTTCTTATTGTTCAACTTAAACAAAACAACTTTGGTATACTCCCTGAAGTCATTATTTATCCCCAAACAACTCTAGTGTTCTGTCTCGAGCCATTGTTCCTTCCCTACAAAAATCCGTACCCAAGTTCAAAATTCTGTTCTGATCCAAAAGCTGCATCAGTTCCATTGGGACTTCATCTTTTCCTGACTGATCATGTTGGGGGCTCTGCCTGTCTCAAACACTCCAGACCCTGAGCTAAACAGCCTGTCTTCTAGGAACCTTTGAGCTGTGTTGAGTGGTGAGACTCCCACTCTATTCTCCCTTCCCTCCCCTAAACCACACATTCTCTCTCAGTCCAGGTATAACCCTCTAAACCTGATCTTTGTAATCAACTTGTGTTAGATTTCCCCAATACTGTAATTGAAACTGGGTAATACTGTAGCTGTTTAGTTGTTTTTTGTTCCTTGTATAATTATTACTATTAGTATCATAAATTTTATGTATCTGGCAATAAAATATTTTTTATAATCAAGCTGGTTGCCAGACTCTCCCCAAACACTCCTTTGTGTTCTTGTCTTCCCTATTGCTCTGCAACAACACTTCTTTTACCTAGCAAGATCCCCATAATACCCAGAAATCCTGTGAGGTTTTCTCATGAAAGGCGTTACTACTAGAAGTATTGTAAAGTGACAGTGGGGGTAGCAATATGTTGAACCTGTGGTATATAAGGGTGACAGCTGAAAAGTGTTGCTTTGACCCTGCCTGCTCAGAAGTGTGCTCTATTCTGGTGCGGTGCCATGGGCATATACAGGCGGCAGCAGAGAAGTGCTGTGTGACCCAGCCTGCTGAGTTCAGGGACGTATAAGGAGTCAGTTGAGAGTGCTGATAGAAACAGTCCGCTCAGATGCACTTTATCAATCAGTGAAAATCTATATATTTGGGTGCCTTTGAATCCGGGGCTCAAGGACTGCGTCTACACTGGTAAATTAAGTCAACTTAAGCTTGCTTAAGTCGACTTAATTTACCCTGCGTCTACACTAGTTTCCTTAAGTCGACATAAGGAAAAAAAAGGCGACTTAATTAAAATTAAGTTGACTTTATAAAACCACATTCTTAGTAGACCTAAGGCTTAAGTCGACTCCCTAGAGTCAACTTAAGCCAGTGTAGACATGGGGTAGCCCTAAGTCGACCTAGGGCTACCCCAGGGCTACACCAATGCCCTCCCTGCTGGGGGGAGGGGCACAGGGGTAGCCTGGCATGCCCCCCCACCTGGCAGGGCAGAGCCCTGCCCACCCTGCCCCTATGCCCTGCCAGGGTCCCTGTCCCCCTTTGCCCCATTGTACCACCCTGGCAGGGAGAGCAGTGGGGGAGCCCTGGAGCCCTTTAAGTTGACTTAAAGTTGACTTAGGGCTAATCTACGTCTGCACTGGCTAAGTCAAGTTAATAAAGTCGACTTAGCCAGTAAAGTCGACTTTAAAGTAGGTTTTATAAAGGAAGAATTGGTAGTACTGGGACAGACAAGGAGCTATGATATAATTGGAATAACAGAAACGTGGTGGGATAACTTGCATGACTGGAGCACTGCCATGGACAGATATAAATTGCTCAGGAAGGACAGGCAGGGAAGAAGGGGGGGAGGAGTAGCGCTATATGTAAAAGAGCTGTATGACTGCTCGGAGCTCCACTATGAAAGTGGAAACAAGATGGTTGAAAGTCTGTGGGTTAAGTTTAGGGGAGAATGCAACAAGGGGGATGTTGTGGTGGGTATCTGCTACAGACCGCCAGACCAGAAGGAGGAGGTGGATGAGGCGTTCTATGGACAATTAACAGAAGTTTCCAGATAGCAGGCGCTGGTTCTTATGGGGGACTTCAATTATCCTAACATCTGCTGGGAAGGTAATACACAAGTGCACAGGCAATCCAGGAAGTTTTTGGAGAATATTGAGGACAACTTCCTAGTACAAATGCTGGAGGAACCAACTAGGGGCCTTGCACCTCTAGACCTATTGCTCACAAACAGAGAAGAATTGATTAGGGAAGTAGAAGTAAATGGCAACCCAGGCAGCAGCGACCATGAGATGGTAGAATTCAGGATCCTGATCAATAGAAGAAAGGAAAGCAGAACACAGACTCTGGACTTCAGAAAAGCAGATTTTGGCTCCCTTAGGGAGCTGATAGGCAGGATCTCTTGGGAGGCTGATCTGAAGGGGAAAGGTGTCCAAGACAGCTGGCTGTATTTTAAATAAACCTTGTTAAAGGCACAGTAAGATAACATTCTGATATGCAGAAAGAACAGCAAATGTGGACGGCACCCAGCGTGGCTTAGCAGGGAACTCTGCGGGGAGCTGAAACATAAAAGGGAAGCTTACAAGAAGTGGAAGCTTGGACAGATGACAAGGGAGGCATATAAAGATATTGCTCGGGACTGCAGGGATCAAATCAGAAAGGCCAAAGGACAATTGGAGTTGCAGCTAGCAAGAGATGAGAAGGATAACAGAAAGGGGTTCTATAAGTATGTTAGCAACAAGAAAAGGATCAGGGGTGGTGTAGGTCCCTTACTGAATGGGGCAGGCACCCTCGTGGTGGATGATGCGGAACAGGCTGAAGTACTCAATGCTTTTTTTACTTCAGTCTTCACAGGGAGGGCCAGCTCCCAGGCTACTACACGGGGTAATGCGGAATGGAGAGAAGAGCGGCCCTCGGTGATGGAAATCTCAGGTTAGGGACTACTTAAAGAAATTGTACATGCACAAGTCTATGGGGCCAGATGAACTGCATCCGAGGGTTCTGAGGGAGTTGGCTGAAGTGATTGCAGAACCGCTGGCCATTATCTTTGAGAACTCGTGGTGAATGGGGGAGGTTTCAGAGGATTGGAAAAAGGCAAATATAGTACCTATCTTCAAGAAAGGGAAAAAGGAGGATCCGGGGAACTACAGACCGGTCAGTCTCACCAAAATCCCTGGGAAAATGATGGAGCAGGTCCTCAAAAAATCCATCCTGAAACACTTGGAGGAAAATAGAGTCAACATGGATTCACCAAGGGCAAATCATGCCTGACCAACCTGATTTCCTTCAATGATGAGATGACTGGATTTGTGGATGCGGGAAGTGCCGTTGACGTAGTATACCTCGACTTTAGCAAGGCTTTTGATACGGTTTCCCACAGCATTCTCATCAGTAAGTTAAGGAAGTATGGGTTGGGCGAGTGGACCATAAGGTGGATAGAAAACTGGCTAGATCAACTGGCTCAGTGGGTAGGAATCAATGGCTCGATGTCTAGTTGGCAACCGGTAACAAGTGGAGTGCCCCAGGCGTCGGTCCTGGGGCCGGTTCTCTTCAACATCTTCATTAATGATCTTGATGATGGAATAGACTGTGTGCTCAGTTAGTTCACAGATGACACTAAGCTGGGGGGAATAGTTGATACTCTGGAGGGCAGGGACAAGATCCAGGGAGACTTGGACAAATTGGAACACTGGGCCGAAAGAAACGTCATGAGGTTCAATAAAGAGAAGTGCAAAGTCCTACACTTAGGACGGAAAAATCCCATGCACTGTTACAGGCTGGGGACCGATCGGCTAAGCAGCAGTGCTGTAGAAAAGGACCTGGGGGTTATGGTGGACGGGAAGATGAATATGAGCCAACAGTGTGCTCTTGTTGCCAAAAAGGCCAATGGCATATTAGGCTGCATCAGTAGGACTATTGCTAGGAGATCGAGGGATGTGATAATTCCCCTCTATTCGACACTGGTCAGGCCGCATCTGGAATACTGTGTCCAGTTTTGGGCTCCCCACTACAGAAAGGATGTGGACAAATTAGAAAGAGTCCAGCGGAGGACAACAGAAATGATTAGGAGGCTGGGGCACATGACTTATGAGGAGAGACTGAAGGAACTAGGTTTATTTAGTCTACAGAAGAGAAGACTGAGGGGAGAGTTGATAGCAACCTTCAACTTCTTGAAGGGGTGCTCCAAAGAGTAGGGAGCTAGGCTATTCTCAATGTTAACAGAGGACAGAACAAGGAGCAATGGTTTCAAATTACAGCTGGGGAGGTCGAGGTTGGATATTAGGAAAAACTTTCTCACTAGGAGGGTGGTGAAGCATTGGAATGGGTTACCTAGGGAGGTGGTAGAATCTCCATCTTTGGAGATTTTTAAGGCCCGGTTAGACAAAAGCCTGGCTGGGGTGATTTAGTGGGAGTGGTCCTGCTTTTTAGCAGGGGGTTGGACTAGATGACCTCATGAGGTCCCTACTATTCTATCATTCTATGATTCCTTAAATCAACTTAAACTGCTGCTTAAGTTGATTTAAGGAAAATGTAGTGTAGACGCAGATTAAATTAAATCGACTTTAGCTATTTTAAATTGACTTAATTTGTAAGTGTAGACGCACCCCCAGTGTTTTATATGTATGCTGTGCATTTTTTTAACCCAAATTAGACTGTAAATTCCTTCAGGCACAGTCCTTGCCTTGTTATACACATGTTTATACAATACAGGCAAATTGTCAGTACTGAATAAATAAAGAGTAATAATTATTAACAGTGAAAGAGGTACAATCACCACATATCCAAAGGACCAGGTGGTCTATATTCTTCTAATGGGGAAGAAAGAAGGTTATGTTTCAGTTCTGTCCTTACAACTGTTATTCCAAACATTCATATCCTGCTTCTTTTGGATTGTAGTGGATGACCCAGTGGCGGACGCATTAAATGCAATGCTGAATGTAAGTCATCTCAGCCTACAGCAGCCATCCTCTCTGAATAAAAATCCTTTTCACACTATGGTCCAAATCATGGTTCCTGCAATAATTTAAAATTTCAGTCCCTTTTGTAAAACAAAGGAGGAGTCTTGTGGCACTTTAAAGACTAACAAATGTATTTCTCACATGAGCTTTCGTGGGCAAAGTCTCACTATGTCGGATGCCAGAGTGGAGAAAACTTTCCTTTTTGTGTGGCTGCTAAAACCTTTCAAAATGAAGAACATTTTTACAAATGTGCCTTGCTCATAAACCATTTCCCCACCCATTACTCACATTTTAAATTTTGAGTTTAACTGAAGTGTTTTTTGTTTTACTTTTTGGACCTTGGATTTTACTAGTTATAATGACTTTCCCAGTCTGTGCAGAATCCTCAGTCAGGTTTTAATAGTATGACAGTCCTACCTCTGTAGAGAAAATTTACATCAACTAACTAACTAGGGTACTGAAACAGATGTAAATAAAAGGCTGCTGAACAATCTGGACCTCAAAACAAGTAACCTTGATAGCTTGGATTTTAACTGGTGGCATACCACAGTCACCTGTTTCTGTTTGTATCATAGGCAAGGTACACCTTGTCTGTCCTTTAATATTAATAAAAGTGCTGTAACTGGCTATATTAGAAAACTCACCCTCAAATAACTTACTGTGCTGCAAATCTACTCCTTGTTAGATACTCATTTTATTTTTACGGTTGCATCAAAAGTGTGTGTGAGACATATTTGTGTGTTGCATTGTATTTTATATTCTATGTATACATGTATTTAATGCATTTGAACAAAAGTTTGGTACATAAAAAATAAACAAAACACTTGCACGTGTGTTGATATATATTTATATGTATACCCACAAACAAGCATATATATGTGAGTGTGTATGGTGACCAGATGTCCAGATTTTATAGGGACAGTCCTGATATTCAAGGCTTTTTCTTCTATAGGTATCTATTACCTTCCATCCCCTGTCCTGATTTTTCACACTTGCTATTTGGTCACCCTTGATGTGTGCGCATATATATATATATATATATATATATATATATATATATGACTAGGCAATACATATATACACACATTATTTAGATAAAAACATATGTTCAAATATGTCTGAATGTTCTTAACTAGCTCTTTGTTATGGATTACATCACAAACAAATGTAAACACACTTATTCAGCAAAATATATCTCTGTGTTTTCTCCAGAAGGAGCCATTTTTTCCCTCTTCAAACCTGATATCCCTTAGGAAAGCTATATGCATGTTCAGTATGCTCAAACAACTATTCCTACCAGCATAGTTACCATAGAAACCAACTGATTTTCTCTAGCCTTCCCCCGGCAGGGTTTGGACCTAGTGCCAGATTTGTTTCCTGCAAGTAATAATATTCTTTCAATATTTAGACAGATCTTTTCAAAGGGCTTTAACCCCACTGTTTACATTTGCAAAATGCAATATTTTATTTGAGGATACTATTTTTCAGGTACTAATGCCAACCAATTGATTCACATGCTTTAAGGAGTCAAACAATTCTTGCTTGTGCAGCATTTAGTCTGTGACATTTAACATGGGATATGCCGGTATTTATTAAGCATGGGCTTCAAATCATAATACGAATTAAGGTGTTAGGTTTAACAGGTCAGTGTTTTGTGGCTCTGCATTTTTATGGCTTTAGTATTCCCTTTAAAAGCATTTCCCTGATATTCAGAGAAATGGCTTTGATCATGGATAATTACAAACAGAAAAATGTAATTAATTGCTGTATAATTTACAAGTTACTGATTCAAATCACATGTAGATTAACAACTTGCACCTATAAATGTTTCAGTATTTTGACTCTGACTACATATTATATTTATTTTCTAAATGAATTCACACACATTTAGATAAACAGTATAGATTAATTTGATAACTTGTTCTATCTGAGGTAAATAATTTATTTCAATTAACAAGATGTGGAGAATATAAATTATCATTAACCTATCTAATATATTTTTTATAGCTTGGGACAAAACAAAGTACTAAAATACCCCTAGGTCATGTATACAGTCCAATACAGATATAGCACATCACATTCTTCTTGATCATTGATTGCACTATTTGTTCATTCATAAATAATGAAAATCTGGCAGTGGAATCATATTCATGTGCTCTCCATTCACTTTTAAAACAACCTATCATATATACAGAAGTACAATACATGGAAGAGAGAGAATGAATGCGATTCAAATGTGCATTTTTATCTGGCAACACCATAGAAAAAATATCATATGTAAAAGAATTGCGGGGCACTGTTCTTTGTGCTGATGTTACTATTATCATGTTCTAAACATTCAGATTGAAAAGTAATAATAATAATAGAAAATGAAAAATGAATCATAATGTACATTTCAAAGGCATATTTTCTTGAGAAACAGAAGAGGGAGCAGTTCTTCCTTCTCATTGTGGTAGTCAGAGTGGTATTGGTTTTTCATTTTCCCTCTCCCTATGCCACTCTTTCTGAATTCAAACCTACTTAATCATAATCCAGAGACTGCTGGGTTTTTTGGTTGTTCGGGGGTGGGGGGCGCAGGGGAAGATGGAAGGGGGTGAGGGACCACCCACTTGGTTCTGGCGGAACAAAGGTGAAATTCTTTCTGGGTTGCCACTCTCCCTAAGGATATAGTTAAATATCAGGACTTTTTGTTCTCTACTGTATATTTTTATTTGTAACAATGCTTTTTTTTGAACTTGATTCATCACTTGACAAAGAAGCAGCGGCGTTGTGTAGCCAACTGGAGTGAATGTGTACATTCTCCAGACCTCGTTTTGTGAGACTTTGCCCCACTGTTGTTCCCACTCAGAGCTGTGCAGAAACCACGCACAGCTGAATAACTGGGCCCTTTTTGCCTCTTGTAATCCTGGATTGTTACAGTCCAGAGGCCAGCCACGCTGTCACCGTCACAAATTGATTTAACCATCAATTGCAGCGGTCATTAAAGCTGCTAGAAGTCCCAGCCAAGCTGATGAATTGCTGCTGAATGCGAAATGAGTCTCTAAGTCCGTTTCCCACCATCTCATATCAAAGCCTATTGTGTGCATCCAAAGTAAAGGGTCGGAGGTTCGCCTAGTGTTTAACAATGGGCTCAGTCAAAGGACCCCATTTGCTCTGGCATTCCCAATTACTGTTTTTTTTCCATACCTTATTGTGCAGTATTTGCAGCCAACTTATACATTGAATTATTGACATACCCCATGTCAGTGGAGCTATTGAAAGATTTATCCCCCCAAATATATGGAATCCTAAGCATCTGATGGCTACCCAATAATGACATGGAATAATTCCCTGGTTTTCCCTCCACTGGCAGTGCTTTAGATGTGAATCTGTTTCTGGAAGTCCTTTCCTTTCAAACATATTGTTCCCTGCACTTGCCTTATTAATCAAGTGTGTACAGCACTTGAATCTACTAGTCTCTTGCTTGGTCTCTCTAAATACAGAAAACACATTTTTTCCGACTGCATCTGCACAGTGATATATCTTTCCTGAATTTTCTGTTTCTTAACAAGATGCGTACAGTATGCTTTGCAGGAGGTAACTGCACCCTTTCCATCAGTGGGAGGCATTTATATGCTGAGCACACCCCAGATATTTTTGTTTACACCTGCTGCCCTGTTACAAGGTGCAAGAGGCACTGAGACGCAGATAACAAAAGAAGACTTTGAGCTAAAATATTGTAGCATGGTTTTAAGCGCACAAAGTACAGGAGGAATCATGCAGAGCAAACGCACACACACACAAAGCAAGTTAAAAAAAAAAAAAAGAGAGAGAGACTGGGAAATAAAGATTCAGTGGCTAGGTCATAGGTCCAGACTATTCAGATGTATTAATAATGAAGTGGTAAACAGTTCCAGGCCTGTGTTTCTCTAGACTACATTTACTATAGACTGAATGTCTCCAGCAGATCTGTATGGAAATGCTGTTAAGGCAAATGACTAACTGTTACAGTTGGCCTAAGGTTCTCCGTGACCCCAAAGGAGGTCATCAGATTCTTGGTTTTGAAAGGTCTATTGTTCTACAAACAAAAATATGTGAACATTCCTTTAGCTAAAGCTCTGACCCTCCATTACTTAAGTATTGTGCTTTAGTTGAACTTCTGCAACCCTCTAACCCTTTGACTTTTTTCATTACTACTGTAAATTTAATGGTGATCTTTTACCATGTGAAAAATAATTCTTCTGCTGGATTTGGTCATATGTGTTCCAAAGGCAGCATGCGAAAAGTCCATCAACACATGCTAACACTTATTCAGATCCAGTAAGAGTTGAATTGAATGTGGAGCTCAATTAAACATAGTCTATTGCCCTGTCTGATGGCATTGCAGTGAAAGTGTAATAATGCGTAAAGAAGACGACTCAAGGCCCAATATCCCAGCCGAAGGAATTATTGCCACTATTCTTAATTCTTATGTTTAAGGGTTTAACAGGCCAATATAAGGACATCAGTGAAGTTACCCCATATTTACAGCAGTTTAAGTGAGTATGGCATTTGATCCAAGTTCCTTGCCTTGAAGTGCTCCTCTTGTCTACATGGCAGAAGCTGTTGGTGTTAAAAGCAGGAAAACATAGTGCTGAGATGCAGGGAATATGGGCCTGCCTCAGAATCAAATGGTGGACAATGCTTCTTTCAGTTTTTGCTTTGTAAAATCAACTGGGCAAAACCAGGTAGTCTGATAAATTTATAGAGCTAAGAACAAGCTTGAGCAGCCAAAATTTCCTTGAAAATCCTACAATGAGAGAAAATGGTCCTTGAGAGGAAATTCTCTTTAAATAAATAAAACATTAAAAACACTTTAAGGACTAACAGATTTATTTATCGCATGAGCTTTCATGGGAGAAAATCCCACTTCATCAGATGCTTTGGAGATGGGAAACTGGTCTAAACAGGCTGTGGATTCCGGCAGCAGTTGACAGAAGATATGCAAGCTATATACAGTAACTTGTGTGTTTCCTGTTGACTTCCTAATGCCCACTTAGTGAGGCTTCCCCACTGCACTGTGGTCTATGGGAAATTCCTTCCAGTCAATGCAGCACTACGCTACTTGCTGGGGTGGTTTTAATAGATTAACCTCTGGTGAATTCTGGGTTTGATTGAGTGCGTCTTCACAGATGTTCGGTTGAACGCACAAACTTGATCATACACTGTAATGGTGCTATTGGCAGTGTAGACATCGCCTGAGTAAGGCATAGGTCAGACTCTCCTTCTGTTCTGCTAAAGCTGCCCCTACACCAAATTCATGTCACCCAAAACTAACAACAGCCCAACATATCTTCACAGAAGTCAAATCTTTCTCACATGCCAAGAAAAAGAACTTGAAAAATTGTATAGCACAGCACCGCCTCTTGATACCTGCCGTAACAATTATAATAATTTCTGTCACTGGAAAAGGTGCTGATTTCACTTTCCTATGAAGTGCTGAACACCTTTGCCTCCTTTGAAGAAAATGGTCCCAGTCCTGCAAAAATTTAAACACAAAATTAAGGTTTGCGGGATCTGGGCAATGGGAGCAAAAGTTGTCAGGCCCAGATCTTCAAAAATATTTAAGAGTGGAAATTAGTTGTCTAAATTTGGTCCTTAGTGCTTGCAGGTTTGGGTCTTATAGGAATTTTGTGTTGGTAATGCAAACTTTGTATGCGTAGTTACAGTACTGTAGGCATCAATAACCCAAAACTAAAGGCCTTGTCTACATTTAAAAACCTGCACCGATCGTCAGGAATCAATGCAGTGGGAATCGATTGAACGGGTAGCGTAGATCCGCTCAGTCGATCCCAGAAGTGCTCTTTGGTTGATGTAATTACTCCACCCCCTCAAATGGAGTAAGGCTGCATTGACCAGAGGGCGCTTTGAGTTGATGGCGACGAGTGAAGACACCATGGTAAGTAGGATTAACTAAGTCAATGGGAGATATGTATTCTGCGGAAAGCAGATTGCGTATCTCCCACCAACTTTGTGCCGTAGCGTAGACCTAGCCTAAGATTCACAGAGACAAAAAAAAGTCAAGATTCCTTTACAAAAGTATTCTTTGGATATAAAGGGAATCAAAATGATGTATTTATAATTAATGAAAGGTAGAAACATTGAATTGTCAGTATTCTACAATAAAAAATTCCTTTATGGTGATTTTCTATTCCGTGACACGAATGCTGGTAATTCCAATGTCCAGTATAATTCTCTTCAAGTGTCAGTTGCATTAGTTTCATTTTGTGCTAACCTGCTTTGACCAGGACCCACATTACAGTTTAAGCCCTAGTCTATATTTGCCGCACCTCTCAGCGGCAGTCGAGAGGAGATACGCAAGGTACGTAAAATACCTTGCGCATTTCCCAACGACTTACTAAGTACTCCCTAAACACTACACTAACCCAACTGGAAATGCCATCTGGTCAGTTTATCGATACTCCAGTTCCGGGGCTGGAGTTGCTAGGGCAAATTCTGGATCTATTGAGCTCGTCTACACAGACCGCTCAATCAAACCCGGAAGATTGTGCTGATGGTGGCAATTTTGCCACCGTAAGTATAGACTTAGCCTGGGACTCACAGTTAATTGCACTAAAGTATATATTGGTTCTATTTGTGTAATGCCCACATACAATACTAACAATTTAATAATAATCTCATATTAAAGAGTAAATATACTTTAAGAATCCATTTTACAGAATTCAAGGATATCTCAGCTAGATGGAATAGAATAAGAACTGATCAAACCCTTCTTTGAGGTTTGAAAACTATTTATTAGCTTTAGTTGCCATTTTCACATGTTTATGAATTTGAAATACTGCAGGAAAGGCTAGTCTCAATGTATTTCTGAGGCAGCACACAACCAAAAAGTATGGCAACAGAAATGTCACAGGAAAAACTGATCTTGTGAGATTTCTTGTTTTCAAGCGGCTAAAATAAGCATTGAAACTTAAATGAACTAAATCTCTGAACCATTTGAAATTCATACACAGGTAAATAAGGCACTACAAATGGCAATTACAGTTCCAGATTTTTACTGTCTGCTATGTGGTACAGAACTTGACTGTCAATTAGAGCTACATAAAATATTTGTGGGGAATTTTTTGTTGTTCAAGCTTGCCTGTTTGAGTCTTCTGTTGACACTGGAGAATTTTTGACAGCTTCCAGTATATGTTATGTAATCACTATTGTTGGGATTATAAGGCATGCAAAACTTGATTAGAACACATTCATGTTATTTTTTCAAATTTCAGATTTGGGTATCAGTGGTCACACAAGATGTATGTTCTTTCTTTTTGATTCCTGGTTGGGTGAACAAAACCCATGTGAGTGGAGTGGTTTGAGGCCAGGATTGCAGAGCAGCAAAAGCTATATTGACTCATTTTCTCTCTGAAAGTGGCTGCAGAATGTGTGCTTTCTCTCAGACGATCAAAAAAGAAACGTACCAGCCTCATGTGGGCATACAGGAATTTCCTAGCAATTGGGTCTGTGCACATGGGATTACGGTGCATGTGTTTTTGCTATATCCTCGTGAGTCATTGCCAATAGATGGGAATAGCTCTCTGCTGCCCTGGTTGCATTGTATCTGGGACACCTGATTGTACCACCACACATACTTAAAACAGTGGTTCTCAACCTTTTGCAAGTCGTGACATACTTGGTGGCATATCGCAACCCTACAGGACACGCCAGCCCTCACCTCCCACCTCTCTGGCCAAATCCAGCCATCTCCCTGGCTCTCCACAACACACTGCTGTGTGGCAACACAGTAATGCTTCCTGACAAAGTGGCTGAGAACCGCTGATGTAAAAGATCATCTCCAGGAGCAGAATTCTCTTTCAGCCATGACTGGATATATGTCATCAGGAGTTTTGCGGGGCTGTTTGTCCTGTTTGATGCATAATCTTTTGAGGTTCATCTATCACTATATTCATGGGCAGAACTGGTTTTATGTTGCTGATTTATCATGTGCTTTCTCAGCTAGTTTTGCTACAGCAAAGCTGGTTTATGGTAAGTTCTTGGATACGGTTTAGAATTATGATAATGCTGGGGCTTATTTAAAAAAATTCCATTTGCAGCCATTGAAGCAGAAAAGGCATTATTTACAGGGGAAAGGTGATTTTTATTCTAGTTTCAGATTCACAGACAGATTAAGAAAAAAAAAAAGGTTGCCACTGCAAACACAAATAGATGTCCCACCACACTTGCCTATGCTCATAGCCCGCATTCAGTGCAGCACACTTTCTATCAACATAGCTCAGGTTTAGTAAGGCTTTGGCTACATCGTTGGTGTACTAAGAAAGCATCCTTGCTGGAGATCAGGCTGCAGGGTTTGTCTAACTCTGCTGCTGCTGCTGCTCCTTTCTTGAACTAATTATTTTGTTATGCATTTGATGGATTCCCTATTCTTCCCTTCTGACAGTTTTGCATAAAGTTGTGTTATAAGATTCAGTAATGCCTATGAGATACTGGCAGGAAACATGTTGGATCATCTGCTACCTCACCATAATATATTTATAAACAACAGGAATAACCACAAAACCTGACTTGCACACTCACTTCCTTTCCTCCAGATCGCCAGAATTCTCTGGTCAAATACTCTTTCTCACGTGGCTCTCCAAGCCACGAGAAAGCAGAGGAGGGAATCCTGTGTTCACCCTTACTTTTCTTGGATGTTGGGGACTCAAAACAACTTTTTGTCTTCAGCTTGTGACTTGATTTATATAGAGGGTGCTTGAATTACAGACAGCAAATCTTGTACTTGTTTAATTCTTCATTGTGTAAAAATATTCCCAAATATACGTTCTTATTATTGATCTCACGTACAAAGCACATTGAAAGTAATAGTAAGACTCCCATTGATATCAATTGCCTTGGTATAAGGACCTGTGTAATTCATTATGTATCAGCCACCAGTGTGCATACCCAGTTATATATTGTCAAAGAAATACTGGAATCACTTACCACCTTTTTAATTATTCTTTGTATTAAAAGGCATAAAACAAGTGAAATGGTGCAACTAGGCCACTAGACGCTTGGTAGGTTCTAAAAGTAGGTTCCCCTGGGACAGCAAACGAGATTGCATTCACTTTAGCTGTGCTGCCACCTCCAAGGCTTGTTGGCAGAAAACAATAACTGAATATTGTCTCAAATTAAAATATATCAGACCCACCTTGTTGCTGAATATGATACTTGCCTATGGGTAACTTAAACAATGCTCTGCTCATCATCAGTCTGTGCTGCCTGTTAACTGAGACAGTTAGTGCTTGACTTCACCATTCTACTAGCTGATGAGCGCCATCTATTTCAATTTCAAAAGCTATTGGTTCATTTTTTAATAGAACTTATGCTCCTAAATCACTTCGGTGCGTCTAGAAAAACTAATCACATCCTGTGTCTTCATCTAAGTTTGGAAAGCATCTAGTTCTGTGTGGAATGCATGTAATTATAAGATACTAGTGTAGCAATAAAAATAGGCCAGAGTTAGAATAAGGAAGGGTGATGGGGGTCAAACTTCAAGCAGGAGTTGTTCTCCTTATATCAGTGGATTTAAACATGAGATGAATTCGGCCTGGGGTGTTTGTTTACATTAACAAACAGGAGAGGAAAATGGAAACGTAATGTGCACACAATGAACTAAGGAAAGATTAATCAAAATACAAAACCAAAGTTCAACCTGAGAACACTGACCATAAACTGAAACATACCACAGCTGTACTGAGCCACACTACCACATCCAGCTCTAAATGGGAAGACCAATATTCTTCATGGCGGTTGCTGATCCTGCCTACAGTTCAGAAAGCAGAGAGCCTGTTAAATAAGATCCTAAGATGACATCTCAGTTCCTGGCATGCCAAAGCAAGGGAATAATAGTCAGCATTTTCAGAATGACTGTTGCTGCTGTTGATAGACTTTACATCCATGGTTCTGTTATCTTCTTACTTTGGACCTGAGTATGGTGATCATATAGCAAATGTGAAAAATAGGGACAGGGAGTGGGTGGTAAATAAGGCACATATATAAGAAAAAGACCTGAATAGCCGAACAGGCCCTATAAAATCAAGACATCTGGTCACCTTAGAACTCTAGTTCCCTGCTAGAGCTACATTTCTTAGACTTCATGTCATATCTGTGAGGAAGCAGAGGTAAGCTGGAATGAAGCCCTCTGCTTAAATGACCACTATCAACCTATCTCAGTCTGAAGTGGAAACATCTCTCTCTCACATAATTTTCTCTTGATTGTTTTACTATCCCTATCTTTCCCAAAGTGTCCCAAAGACTAATTTGGAATGTAAGTATTTAAAAGAGGATATGTAGGCTTCTTAGTGCACTAATGTATTTGGATCTAGCAATTTGATTCAGGCTAATTTTATATGGAAAATGAAAAGAATGCAGCATAGGGAGAATATAGTATTTTAGATGCACTTAGCACACAAATTTCTTTAGTTAGAATTGTGGGTACTTGGCACCTCTGAAAATCTGGCTCATATTCTAAATTGGGCATCCAAAAAAACCCAGTGTCCATTTTTGAAAATGTATAGAAGCAGAAGCTAAATTTAAGGTAATTCCTTTTCTATACAACACTGTCCTTAATTTTTCCTTGGAAACACCCCCTGGTTTGTGCTTTACAATCTATAACAGACTGAAAAACTATGGTGCCAGCTCTCATGAAAATGATATAAGTTAACATTTCAAACTATCTGATAGAGTTTCCTGGCTATTATGATTTGAGTTACTTAAACTCACAAGTACAGGTTGTTTCTGAACAGTTAGGTGGTAATCCACCAGGGAGGAGGTTTTTCCTTTTGTGTTTTTTTTGTTTGTTTGTTTTTTCCAGATTGGGGATGTGGAATTAAAAGGCACTTTGGTGTGAATAGGAGGTACAGGGTGTTTCCAAGACATGACTGAAGCATAGGACAGAGGTTTGTATTCATTTTCCCTTTATAAAAATTGTATACTATGATTTCATAAATTCTTCTGCAATATATTTGCTGACTTCAGATGACAAATCATGATAATGAAGACTCGTGAGACATTTATTCTGGATAAGTGTTTCACATATTTAATGGGCCTGATCTTACAAGGTGCTGAGTGCCATTAAGTTCTATAGGAGTTGATGACTTAATTCCCCTGGCTGAACCAGGCAACATTGCCTTATCATCACCTTTGTCTCTGATCTTTTACTTAGGCCCTGATCCTCTGAAGACTCTGCATGTGTTTAACTTAATTACTGATTATGAATAAGGTTAAACAAGTGCATAAATCAGGGCACGGATCATACCCCAATGGCGCTCTAACCTCTGACTTCTTGTACAACACAATAATAAATTCAAACAACAAAGCAGCAATTCAAATATATGACCAAGAGGTTGCAGCTTCTTTTTACTATCTCCAGAAGTGAAGTAATGCAGAATGATGGTTTCGCTAGTCTAAGTTTTGCTGAAAGATAGTTTTTACTCAGGTCCTGCCAGCATGCTGTACAACAGACATATTTTTTCCATAGGGAATAAGAGAAGAGATGTGCCTCGAGACACAGTTTTTAACTAATGAATTCCGTAAGTTTACTTTATTTATTTTTTTCTTTAAACTGGGGAAGCAGCTTAATGTCTATCTACCTCAGTTCTTTTAAAATGGATATTTTTTAAAGAAATAGCATTTTGTGTTAAAAACCAAGAGGAAGAAGATTCCCTTAGTGTACTTTCTTTACAAAGAAATGGCTGATTGGCAGTATAGTCTAATGGCCAGTCCACTGGAGTAATAGTCAGGAGACCTAGGGTTTATCCCTGGTTTTATGATGACCATGTCACTTGATTCCCCATTGTGCCTTAATCACAGATGATAGGGCGAGAAGCGATGGTCTTAAATTAAAGGGAGGTTCAGCCTAGACATTAGGAAAAAATTCCAAATTGTCAGGGTGATTAAACACTGGAATAAGTTGCCTCAGCAGGTTGGGGAATCTCCTACATTGGAGGTTTTTAAGAGCAGGTTAGACAAACACCTGTCAGGGGTGGTTTGATGGGAGTACTTGGTCCTGCCGTGAGTACAGGGAACTGGACTTGATGATCTGTCATGGTGCCTTCTGGTTTCTATGGCTATGTCTACACTTAAAAAGTTAAGTCGATTCTGTTAAGTCGACTTAACAAGGTCGACTTAACTTTTCAAGTGTAGACAGGGCCTTGGCTCCCTGCTGAGAAGGGAGCCGTGGTCCCTGCTGAGAAGGGAGCCGCACTCCCTTTTCAGCTGTCCGTGGAGTGCCGGCGCTCCGTAGACAGGGGATCCCCAGAGGTTCCCCTGTCTGCAGAGTGCTGAGGAAGACAGCTGCCGTCAGCTCCCAGGGCAGTGGAGCCCCGAGGAAGACAGTCACCATCGTCTCTCTTCCCTGGGAGCCCCTGGGGCTCCCTTGTCCCCAAACCATGGCTCCCTTCCCCCAGCCCTAGGTCGACTTAAGTAATTAAGTCGACCTAGGGCGTCCACAATGGTGTTAGGTTGACTTAATATGGTTGACTTAGACCTTTAGTCGACCTAACAGGCGGTAGTTATTAAGTCGACTTAAGGATGCCCTTAAGTCGACTTAATGAAAGCCCAGTGTGGACATGGAGTAATTTAGGTCAACTTAAGCATTCTTAAGTTGACCTAAATTGCTAGTGTAGACATAGCCTATGATTCTATGATTCCCTTCTTGTCCACGGCTTGACTTGTGCATTTAAACCCAGTTCTCTAGGGTAGGAGCTATCTTTTACTCTAGGGGCTGGAAGACTGACACCAGAGTTCAATTTCTGGCTCAGCCGCATACTTTCTGGGCAAGTCACTTGCTTCAACTTTTGACTCAGCTCTGCAGCTGTGAAATGAGAATAACTGTTGTGAAGATAAAATCCATTAATAATTTATGAGGGACTCATAAGAGGACCTTGTAAGTAGCTAGTTAGCATGAATAATCTGTATTTGTCAACTCTGGTTCAAGGAAACCCTTGAACACCAGGGGTACTTGAGGTCACCTTAACACAACACATCTGCATATGGTGAGAACCCTTTCTGTATAGAACTGGACAACCCCATCCATGATGCTGACCATACCACCCTGCACACCTATGCAATTGCTCAGTGGGATTCTGGCATGCACAACTGGAGGAATATCACTGCTGGGGTAGGAGAATATCTCGCACTACTCCCAGATGCCCCCCTAGAAAAGAAACAAACCTGAATACCTTTTATTAATGTGGTATTTATCAATACCTTAAACAACATTAACCATGCAGAGTTCTCTCTGTGCTAAGAGTTTCTTTAAAGTGAGTTAGAGAGGGAGAACAGTGTGCCCACAAAACCCTTTCCATCTAATAAGAATGTAGATTCTGGAGAAGTTAACTTTTAGAAATATATACTTGTTTGTTTGATTTTTTTTAATCATTGGAGGAACATACTGAAAAAAATAAATTGTTTGATTGTTAATGTTTTTATTAATCTAATTTCTTGGCTCAAGGTTCTGTTACTTAATATTTATTAATTGTACAACAGAATCCTTGTGCAAAGAGAAGTCAGACCATGATGATCACCCTGCATGATAAATTGTACACAGTCTTCAGGATTCATTGATTTCAGCCCAGTCAGCTGACAGAATATTTTAGTTGATTGCTAGAGAGAAACTGTATATGGACAGAAAAGGCTTGCTAGGGATGAAGCAGCCATGTTTATTTTCTAAGAGAATGAAATATGCTCTCTAAAGTCTAAGTAATGAAATTACAAAAGCCAGTAACATAAATGTAAAATTATGCATTTTTATTTCCAACACTGAAGAAACTGTGGTCCTATGTGTGTGATTTTTTTTTTTTAATTCAGGTTCTGCAAACCACCTGCAATGGCAACTTCTGCAGGCTGAATGGCACTCAGGTTACCATGGCAACAGAAAAAAGGACTAAACCAAATGAAAGAGCTGAATGTTTCAGCCCTACTAGTAACAGAGACTAGAAAAGAGGCCTCATTTACATGCTGGTGCATAAGCCAGCTAAGTGATGTTTCCTGAAAAATGTCTGGCTCCTTCAGACTGCAAATTCATTTGGACTTTTTTTGTTTATTTGTTTGGTTTTTTTTTAATGAGAACAAAATTCACACGTCCCATATCTGATTTTTTGTGTAACTTTGGGGTGGAAAAGATGGAATAGAGGGAAACTCCCAGGGTGTAAAATAAATTGCATCATATGTTCCAAAGGGAAAAACAGATTTTGATTGGTTTGTTTTCTTAAGCAGGAGAATAGATTGGAAAGTTTTTTTCTATTCGTGATTCAAAATACATTGCATCAAGAAAAGATCTGCCACACTAAGTGACACATTCTTAAACAAAGAGCTTAAGACAGAAATCTTTTTTTTTTTTAAAGGAAGTTACTGTTAGTGTGTTAGAATCTTACATTAAAATTCAGTACATTTCAGCAAACATATTGTAAATTCTTTGGAGTAGGGATTGCCTTTTCATTACATTAGATTGTACATACTGTGCTTTACACAGCAGGACTTTGATTCTCAAATGGCGCTTCTACATACTACCATGCTAGAAATAAATAATATGCAAGTTACACTGAAATGAGCGTATATTGCAAAAGACCCTTGAGAATCCCGAAGACTTCTTTCTGCAGGGATCTAGAGATTTATCTTCTTGTTATAAGGAAAATATCCTAATTTTAGTGGTCACTAACTGGTTTCTTAAAAGCCACTTCTGTCCCCATAAGATAGTGCAGTTGATCAGCTGGTCTGCTCAAACTGACAGTCCCCTCATTCAGGGCTGGATTAAGGCACCTGGGAGCTATCCACTTTTGTGGCCCTCCCCCAGTACTCCTGCCCCGTCCCGCCACTGCAGGAGTGCCCTGCCTGGGGGGGGGTGAGGTGGTGTTATAGCACAGCTGCTAGATGTGTGGAGCAGGCCAGTCCTCAGTCCTGGTCAGTGATGGGGGGAGCTGGGTTCCGCAGACCAGCCAGTCATGGGGGTGAGACTAGGGCAATCCAGTGCTTGGCAGTGGGGCCTGGTGCAGAGTGCCTGCTGGGGACAAAGGCTGTGGCCTGCAGTGCTCCCACCTTGCCCCCAAGCTGGCTGGTCTGCTCAGGGGTGGAGTGGGCTGGCTAACCCACAGTGCTTACATGCAGGTTGCAGGTGGTGGCATTGCTCCAGGGCAAGGGCTGGGAGCGCTGTCTGGATGCCATGCTGGGGGCCCCTCAGCCAGGCCAGGCTGAGCTATGGGGGCCCCGCCAGCGATGTACGGGTTGACATTTCAGCACTTGGGCCAGATTTTTGCAGGACAGCAGGCCCCCCCCCCCCTTTAGGCATATCCTGGGCTGCAGCCTCTAAACCCTCTGCTTTAATCTGGCCCTGTCCTGATTTAACAGTGCTGCTGAAGGAGTATTCTCAGTGATAGGCCGACTGTATTGATTCCATCAGTATACACGTCAAGACATGGCTCATATGATATCAACTCAGTTTCATCCTGTATCTTATGATATTTGGTGTTTTTCTTAAAGCTCCTTGAATCCTGAGGTTGTGTGAGAATCTTAGCTTTCATTTTCAAGAAGAGTAAGTTTCTAACCCTCCTAGTACAAAAATACGAAATACTAAAGGCTGTATACCAAATAGGCCAATAAAAAGAAGTCAACATTTTGAAGTCTCATGATGACACAAGCTTGGAATTAAGCCTGTTTGGTTGTGGTGAGTATCAAAACATTGATCTAAATAAATTTGCATCCAATTTGTTGTCAATATACAGCTGGAAATCTCACCAAATCACCCGGGGATGTGAAGAAACAGATTGACAGAGTCAGCCGAGTACCCAAAAGTCAACTACTACAGGACAAGTCCAACAAGGAAAACAACAGAACACCATTGGTCATCACCTACAGCCCCTAAGTCTAACCTCTGCAGCACACCATCAAGGATCTACAGCCTACTGTATAAGACCATCCCTCAGTTTCTCAAGCCTTGGGAGATAGGCCTCTCCTTGTTTACAAACAGCCCCCCAACCTTAAGCAACTACACACCATGCAACAGAAAATCTATGGCAGTCACGTATCCCTGCAACAAACTCCATTGCCAACTCTGCCCACATATCTGCTCAAATCACACCATCATGGGACCTAAGCAAACCAGCTATTCAATCAGGGGATCATTCAGCAGCTCCTCCACCAATGTGATAAATGCCGTCATGTGCCAACAATGCCCCTCTGCCTTATACATTGGACAGACTGGACTGTCTCTGTGCAAAAGAATAAATGGACACAAATCTGACATCAGAAATAACAACATTCAAAAACAAATAGGGGAACACTTCAATCTCCCTGCGCATTCTGTGAAAGACATGTCAGTTACAGTGCTTCAACAGAAAAAGTTCAAATTAAAGCCTCAAAGAGAAACTGCAGAGTTAGAATTCATATGCAAATTTGACATCATCACAGTGGGTTTGAATTACAAAAGGTGGTCTTTCCCTCTTTTAACCTTCCCACCTTCTTCATTGTTATTCCACACTGTTTGAACCCAAACAACTTGCTTGGTTTGTTGAAAAAACTCTGACCTGATCTTGTGACTTATTCTTTTCTGCATTTATAAATCCCCTTTCATACTGTAACCTCCATTTCATGTGTCTGATGAAGATGGATTCTATCCACTGTCCCCTTAAAGGTATCACAACCCAGTGACTGGTAGGGGAACCCAGGCCCACCCTCTACACTGTGTTCCAGCCCAGGCACCCTCCTATAAGCAGTCAAGGTCTTCACAATCCTATTCCTTACTGCTGTATCCCTGGGCTACTTTGTGCCTTGCCTTCCCTCAGCCTAACAGTGACTGCACAGCCCCCTTCTACTTAGCAGCAGAGCTTGTATAAGCCCCTCCTGTTCCTGTCCAGCTGAGTGCCACCTCTAGTTAGTCCTTGCTCCTGGGCTCCTCTTTGGCCCACCTAGACACCTGAACCCCTTCAGGTCTTGTATGGGGTGGGTATTCCATTGCACTGTGACACATTGAGTATGTTTCACAGACCCAAAGAAAAGCTCTGTGTAGGCTTGAAAACTTGTCTCTCTCGCTAGCAGAAGTTGGTCTAATAAAAGATATGATCTCATCCACCTCTTCTCTCTAATATACAAAAAAGAACAGGTAATTGTTTATATTGACCATTACCTATTATGCTTAGTTTCTCTTTTCTGGAGTACTTTAAGTAACCACAGAATATCACCAAGCCTTTCCTTTCAGTGGACTATTTTTAAAATTCATTTGTATGTGCAGAGTTTTAGTTTTTAAGTGGGCATGTATTCTGTATGCACTATCTGTGTATTAGAAGTGGTCAAATGTTAATATATTTGACAACTAACTGCAATACGAATCAATAAAGTATGATTTAACCAGTTCTTTTCTCCATCTGACTGGGAACATAAGGCAAATTTTGATTGACTCAGTGGGTGTCATAAGTAAAATATATTTCCAAAGCAAAAACTAGTTCCTGAGATTGTGGTATCAACACAATCAAAAAAGGAATTCCTTCTTCTCCACCTGCATTTTATGACAATACGATTTCCTACTATTGCCATCAAATTTAGTTTGTAGGGTTAGTTTCATTTCTCCAAATGTCTCTAATCTCATTTTGAATAATTAACATTTCTTTTAAAACTTAACCAACATTTTAAAGTGTTGGAATTTATTTCTTCTGTCCCACTCCTCCATCCAGTTGCCTCCAAAGTGTGATATTAGAAGCTCATTCTTCTGGGACTAGTAATGTCTCAAGCCTTTTAGCAGCTTCAAATAGCTATTTATTTTTTAAAAACAAGTCAGAGAAATATTTTCTTCTCTCCCCATACGTGTGAGGTTTTTCCTTCCCAAACTGCACTGACCTGAGACCAAAACTATGTTATATACATACAAGGTTTAAAGTTTTCTATCTTGTGAGTCAAAAGTGCTAGAAAAGGGGACATTTATGCCATGGAAATAGGAGAGACCTAAACTTCCAATGGGACATGAAACTCATACTTTTAGATCTAGGCAAAGTGTACCCCCTTGAGACATCAGACATTAAAAGCACAGGACAATTAAGTATAGAAAAACAGAGCTGTGTGAATAATAGATTTTTTTGATTTACTGGCAATTCCACAAAAATAAGTAAAAAAAAAAAACAACCACCAATAACATTTCAGCAAAATCAACACAAGTTTGTAAATGTTTCAGAGTTACCAAATCTGCATTTTTTGTCCCCACTGGGCTAGAGCATGAACGAGCTCAATACTCATACATAGAGCCCTGTAGATCCACGGGCATCCGCGGTGGATGCCGATATCCGCCGTGGATGCGGATATCCGCAGAACCATTGTTGTGGATTGGAGCTCGGATGCGGATTCTATTTTTATCCGCTGAGAGTGCAATAGCTCTGCCACAGCTGCGGAGAACGCTATTCAAATATTAAACAGCACGGCAGGGGCTCTGGACAGCACCGGGAGCTCAGCTTACCAGCTAGTCCTGCCCCTGACTCTAGAAGCCCCAGTAGTCAGTCCCCACACTCCACCAATTAACTGGTGATGGGCAGCTTCCCCCGCCCCCCACCGCCCTTCCTTCACTGCCAGCCACCTAATCAGATGATTGAAAACTGCCACGGAACAGCTGAGTGATCTCAGCAGCTCCAGCCTCCCTAGCCCAGGCAGAATAAAAATTGTTGAGATTGGGGCTAGGGGAGACTCTGAACTTCATCAGGAGCTGCAGGCAAACTTCCCTCTCCCCCTCTCCCTAGCCTCAGCTCAGCAAAGCTGTGGCAGCCAGACAGAAGCTCTGCTCCTATGCTCAAAGCTGGAGCTGCTGTGAAGAGGGGGGGGGGGGGGGGGGCGGTGTGGATGTGGATAGACATAAAACCTGGCATGCGGATCCTGGATCGGCTATAAGCTGACACTGATCGGATGCAGATCCACATTTCTGTATCCACCCAGGGCATTCATTCTGTGGGGATAATATGAGTCCAGTCAACTCCATGTGTAGGAGCTGGAACATGATCACTGGACAAAAATCTTCAGCGAATTTAGATGTCAATCTCTAACAAATCTCTGCTTAGCATGCACACACTCACATTTTCCAGAAGCTTATAACTGGACCACATTATGGTGGACAAGGCCACCCCCTTTGTCAAATTTCAAGTCTCAATTCCAAAGCAGGGATGTGTTAGAGCTTCTCAGTGAAAAGTTGTAAGAATATTTTTTTAAAACATGTAAAACAATTTATTTTCCCCTGAACTCCTTCTCAAACATCACTGAATCATTTGTATTGAAATTTTCCAAATAAAGTCAGCTCGTGGAAGACACCCAGCTCGGAAAACTGTAGCCTGAATGGATAAAGTTTGGCAAGTCATAAGCAACTGAAACTAAACTAGTGTCTCATAAAATGGAAAGCATCAGGCAACCTTGCCATAGTCAGAGCCCTTAATTAACACAGATAAAGTGTATACAGTACCTACTTAATCCCTTTGACACCATATTTATTTTAACCTGCATAAAAACAGAAAATGTGATTGTGAAATTAAAGTAAAAATGGCAAAAGACCAGGAGCAAATCTTCCCTGATCCACATTCTGATACTGGGAAAAACAACTGCCAAGGAATATTTGTTTGATAGATTCTTAAGCCAATCTCACCATCAAAGTTTTTGTTGTATTAGATGCAGGCGTCGGGATCAGTTGCTAGGAGACTAAGTAAGTATGGCTAACGATAGGGTTCCCCTGCCCCATCTCTCTCAGTTCCCAGACATGTTCCCAGACGGACAGCAGCAGGCCAGAGTCCAAAGTGCAGACAATGTGATGTTTATTGGGACTAAACAAGCAAGCGTAAAATCATAGCCCTTCACACTAGTCAGGTTTCCTTTCCCGTATCCATATCTTTACACACTAGTAGATTTTCCTTCCCAACAACCATAGCTCTATACACCCATAGGCTATGTCTACACTGTCAAGTTAGTTCGAATTAAGGAAGCTTAATTAGAACTAATTTTAGCCATGGCTACACTAGGCTTTCATTAGTTCGAATTAAGGGCTTCCTTAATTCGAACTAATAAATTCGAATATGCTATTCGAACTAAGGGTTAATTCGAACTAGTTAGTTCAAATTAACCAATGTGGCCATGTTAGTTCTAACTAATTGCTTAGCTCGAACTAACCGGCCCATTGAACTCAATGCAATTCGCTAATCTATATAACTAAACCACAGTTGTATATATGCACGGAGGGACGTGGACGCAGCTCCTGCGTGCGCATATAACTGACACAGCTGTGCGCGTGCAGCAGCTGAATCCACGTCCATGCCGTGCATAAGCCTGTGGATTACTGCCGCCACCCGAACCCCTGGACTGAGCTGGGGGGCCGGCTCTGCTTCGAGCCGGCCCCCCAGCTCAGTTCCCGGGCTCCGGTTGTCAGCAGGAGCGGGGGCGCTTAAGCACCGCCGCTCCTGCTGACAGCAGGAACAGCTAGGGGATCAGGGGGCAGCAGAAGCTCCGCCGGAGCTTCTGCCGCCACCCGAACCTCTGGACTGAGCTGTGGTTTTTAATTTGCATAATTTTACCCTTTGAACTCCAATGTTTTTCTTACTTATGAGTGCAGAAACTCAGGACACTCCACCCTCCATCATTTCTCATCCCTGAAAAGTTTGGAGTAAACACTAAGTGATTACCATTCTTCAATTTGCGATTCTTTAGAGAATCGGGGGTTTACTGGTTCAAACTAAGCAAGTGCCATGAGTTCGAACTAAATTTTGCTAGTTCGAATTAAGTCGAACTAACTAAAATTAACTAATTCAAACTAGGTTTTGTAAGTGTAGACCTAGCCATAGAACTCCCTCTTCCCTTCCCACAGCTCTTTACTCCAATAGAGCTCTCCACTTCTGGTTTGGTTTTGTTTTGGGTTTTTTTTTTTTTGGTATACTTAATTATACCTATAGTGCTTGCCCCTGATGCCACCTCTTCCAATTTATGGTCATGTTTCATTTTGAAGGGTCTTGAAGGTCTGGAGACTTTGGCACCACATCTTTTGTACCCCTGAGAGGGGTAAGGAGTGAGGTTATATTTTGGCCAGAATCATTTTATGAGCCATTAGTGTTTCTGTCTCACACCTCCCTTTACTCCCCTCGCTCTTCCCAACAGGTTGCTCGACTTTTCTCTGAAGAGGAGTCAGAGCTATCTTTCATTTGTGCATATATATATCAAGGGGTCTGATATACTCCCTCTACACCTTGACATACTTAGCTACATCCCTTATCTCCTCAACCAGTAATAAAGAAAATTCATCTAGTTGGGGCTAGGCAAGAGTAACACACAATGTCTTTATTCTTTGTTCACAGGTGTATCTTGAAGACCTTAGCTTTCAGGCAGGCAAGCAGGTCCAAAAGTAGGCCCAGAATACCATCTCAGGCAAATATCCAGGTCTAAATCCTTATACAAACCTAAATTATATACTGTTAATCCTAGCAGCGAACTTCATGAACAGGAAGCCAATGAGCCAAGAAAATAAAATGTCTATAAGTACAATTACGTGCATTGTTTGTCCAGTGTTTGTATCACTAGCAGAGCATTTCAGCAATTTTAGTGTTTTTTTCTAGCAAGCAAACTAAGAATAACAAAATCGCTGCATGAATTTGGATTTCAAACATCTGTCCCATTTCTTTTTATGATTTATGGAGGATACGGTAACCAAATATTAAAAATCACAAATATAACCTGCATCTTTAATAATATTGAAAGGCCAACTTCATCCCTGGTATAACTTAAATAAAGTCATGGAACTTACATTAAAGATGAATTTGGCCCTATACATTTAATTTCAGAACTAAGTATTCTTCACATTGCCTTAACTTCATTAAAATCATTGCAAATACAATAGGATATATGAAATCGCAAGTACCCTGATTTCTTAATCTGATGTTTGAATATCAAAAGAAATTCCTACTTGAGTTAAAGGTGAGTTTCTGAGGTGCAGCTTCAACATTCTGCTTTCAGTAAGAAGATGATGAAAGTTTGCCAGCCACATATAATCCTGTTATGGGATTAGCCAACAAATATCTGCAAAGAGTTGTGTGTTTTAATAGTGTTTGGCAAGCTCTTTACATGTAAATCCCCAGAATTCTTTTTCCAGGTCACCCTTATATCAGAGCAGTGAGACAGCCAGCTTAGGGAACAAACTGAAAAGTTAGGCACTGAGACATTTATGTTCTCTGAAAGACAGAACAGTAGCAGGCTTTTCACACTTTTGGGTCCCCCATACTTGTCTTAGATGAAGTTTGTGCTTAATGGTGACTATGTAGTCTCCTGGGAAAACCAGCTTCTAAAAATTCCAAACTGCCAACAAGAACTGAGGTGGCCATTGAAATACTGATAGTCATTCTGTTAGTACAGAGCTAGATTCTCTTCCATCTTTTGTTTGTTTTATCAGTTTAGATGGTCAAGAACTCTCTCATTGTGTGTTTGCAAAGCATTAAATGAATGGGTCCTGATTTTAATTGAGGCCACTCACTGTAACACAATTAAATAATAATCTAGGCTTAACACTACTCTATGGATTAGTTATACATTTGATATTGTTATAGAGATATACTGCCACTCTTATTTAGTTTTAGATTAGTTATTAAAATAAATAACTATGTATCTAATGCAATATTTTCAATAAATAATCGATGAATATAGACTCAAAAGGAATGCTGTGTGCATAAACAAACAAGTTAAAAACCACACAGTATATGAGAAAATAAGCTATTTTTAAAAACAGGTGAGGATTTTGCCTTGCATTGGGCTTTACTAGGGAGAACTGTACCGCATTCAGCAAGTGTTGTCCTTTAGAAACAAGAAATAAAGGAAACTCTTTAGAAATGGGTGACTAAGTGCCTTACAACCTGTCACTACGCTCTATTAGATGTCATATTTTCATCATTTGAAGCAGCATTTTCTGCTGTGTAAGAAATGTTCTTTGCTGTTTCTTATATTGGCTGCATTATTCAGCTCTCTGTTTTCTATCCTGTAATTAATGATAAGACAATTAATGAAATCACATTTTAATTCCTTTATGTATGAGCTTCATGTATTACTGCAGAGAACTGCTAAAATACAATGGTTGGGAAGTATTTTTAAATTAACTATGGCAGAAAGAAGCTGCCTTGAAAACTCAACAGTACTACAGATATGCTGGGGGGAAAAAGTCTCAGGAGTGAGTTAGGAGGCTAATTTGTCCTAATGACCTTTAAAAGGTGATTAGAAAACTGCATATCTCTTACTGGCTTCAAATACATGAGCAATGGAACTCCCCAGTTCTGCTGTCAGTTCTCCTGCAGCACAGAAAACTAAAAGGGGTGGAGAAAAATGTTTTGATATAACTGTGTTCTTAGTGGATATACTATCAACAGGATGCCGTGCCAACAATTCAGAAGGGTAACCTTCCACCCTCTGTCCCTGCTTAGCAAGAAGGCGTTTCTCTCCCAGGCTCTGTCCAGATACTCCTTACAACACAGGGAGCACTCTATAAGTATTCTTTAATGAGCCTCACTACCCTCTTGCAGAGAGAATTTATCAGAAGCAGGTGTGGGAAGACTATGGATGTCGCTGTATCCTTGACTTTGTGCTGGGTGCTCGGAATGACATTGGAACTATGTTACAGCTTAAACAGTTGTTTAATAGTGGTTATGTCATGGCTACCTTGCACACGTCCACAAGACAGTCATTTCTCGTAAGTGCCATGGAGGCTGAGTGCACTCTTATTGAATGTGCTAACAGCTTCTCAGGGGACATGATACCCTGGGCAGCATTGCACATAACAATGTAGCTGGTAATCTGTTTAGAAAGCTGTTGTTCTGTAAGAGAATGACTTCTCACTGGTTCTGCAGTTAAAAATGTATGTCTTACTTCTCACCAAGATTTAGCTTCCAGCCACTGGATGACATCATATCATTCTCTACTAGTCTAGACTGAAGAACATTTCTTCCCTCTGTACGGATGTAAAGTGTGGACAAGTCACACTTTGATCTTCCCTTTGTTAAGCTAAATAGATAAAACTCTTTGAATCTATCACCATAAGGCAGGATTGCTAATCCTTTACTCATTCTCAGGGCTGTTCTTTGAACCCTCTCCAATTCAAAAATGTCCTTCTTAAATTGTGGACAGCAGAGCTGGTCACCGTATTCCAACAGCCATCACACCAGTGCCAAACATGGAGGTAAAATAACCATGTGATAGTGCTGGTAAAGGGTCTTTGCTCTGAGTCAGCAACAATAGCTATACTGAAAGGCTTAACAAGGCCTCTACAGTTCAGTTTCATAGGCCTCTGGTATTCTTGGAATAAAAAAAGAACAGTTGCGCCACTCTACTGATAGTAGCCATTCTTGATTGTCCCAGTGTGGCCTCCAGAATCAATGGCTGAGAGAGCCACTGTGAGAGGGTATCTTTGAGTGGTGACCCAATTGGCACACTATCCCTTTTATGCTAATGTGGCCTTCCTCTCTAGTCAAATTCTTAGGCTTTGGATGACAGAAGTGATCCGAGCTCTTAAACTTTCTAGAGGATGGCTCCAGTGATGGGGATCTTCCATGGTCTCTCTATCTGACAAGGCTGGGAGAAGACTCATAATGGCTGACAAGCGCCCAAGAGCTGACCAAGCAGGTTCTGATACTGGGTGAAGAACAGCCTCCATGAGAATACATCCAAGGTGTTTTCTTCTCTGATTCCTCATCTTTGATTTGAAACCCTGACAAACTGGACATCTGTCTCTAACACAACTCCTACAAGAGCATTTCAAACAGCAAAAGGGTGGGTCACTAACAGGCATTAAACCAGAAGATGTTATCATAGGCTTCCCTGCTATTAAGTAAAGCCTGGACAGGCCTGCCAGAACCAAAAGAAAATATTCATTTAATATTTATCATATTGTCAACACTTTTATTCACAAAACAATGCTGTAAAATGAAGAAACACTGACCACAAATGATAAGAAGGAACTAAAGATGGACAGGATTACTCCACTTTTTAATATCCTTGAGTCCAGATGTATACAGGGCTATCCTTATTGGTACCACAAGAGAAAAATTCTGGCTCGGTGGCATGGGATATGCCCATAGTTGCAGTATATTGGACATATGAAATCACTCTCCCCCTGACAGTCTTCTTTCACATGGCTTCAGCAGATCACTTTTTGGCTTAAATACCCTTTAATAGGATCTGCTGCTCTGCAGCCAGGCAATCAAAGCAAAGCTCATTCCCAAATCCATACTTAAATTAATAGTTTACAAGGCCAGCTTAGCACCTATGAAAACGAGGCCTTTCCTACTTAGATGCTGCAATAGGGATCTGGATGCCTAAACTATTTTGATCCCAGGTGCCTGTTCCCTCCAGTTGTGGCTCAGACCCTGCTCCTCCCCCTTCCAGTGGGTGTGGCTTCAGCAGTCCTTCACCACAGCAGTCCGAAGTCAGGCCTTTACTTCAGAGCCCACTTGTTCCCTCTCCAGAGCCAGCCCTGCCTTCTTTGTCTAGCCCTTACTCCAGGACCCAGTAACTGCTCCTACACTGGAGCCAGCCCTGCAGTCCACCCCAGCCCTTGCTTCAAGGCTCATACGGTAGCTGCTTCTTCCCTGGAGCCTGCTACCACCTTATCCCAGGAAACTGGCCTGCTCCACCTTGCAGGGAGAGTGACTTACTGATCAGCCTTTCCCATATAAGCATTCAAGGGTGACTGCTCTCTCCCTTCTGCTTGCAGCCCTTCTTATATGGGCCTGCCTGGCACTTATTGACTGCTCCCCCTTTGACCCTTCCGATTGGCTGCTATGGCAACAGCTGCTTCAGGGTTCTATTAACCCCTTTTTTGCTGGGGTGGGCTACCTGTCCCACCACAACTGGTCTGATTTTTAAGAATAATCTGAATACATTAGCAACAAAGCAAGTAGCTTTATAAAAATAGTTAAGCCAACTAGCAGTAGACCAGAATATATTAATACGAGTTTAAGTGAAACACAGAGAAATGAGCACTGAGTATTTAAAGAAATGAAGATAGAATATCTGCTGACAATGAAATCTTACCTTTGCTCAACTTTCTGAAAAACACATCTTGAGATGTTTCTTTGTCTCTTAACTTCCCATTCTTTTCAGTAACTGAACAGTAAGCTTTTGTTAATAACTGGTTTGGTTTTTAATGCTAAAAATATTTCAGGCCTTCTAAAATGTTGGCACTTGTACCTAATAAAATGTCTCCTGTAGTGCTTATATTCAGACAGTAATTAAGCAGTAAAATTTAAAGTTTCAGAATGAATGCAGAGAAGCTCTATTATCTGCATTACTATTTGACAGTGATAACAACAACCATAGGGTGTTTGTTTATCAGCAGCTAAGGCACCATGAAAAACAATTTAAATGCTAGTATTAAACTACTACGACAATCAATGTGGAAAAGTAATGAGATGTAATAACTGAAGAAAAATAGCCACTGCTGGGAAGTTGTCTCACTTAGCAAAATAGTCTGACATTTTCAAACCTGGATGCGTGAAAGCCAGTAACCTACATCCATTTTTAGGTTTTTAAATAAAACTTGAGCACTTACAGTTTTTACTGCTTGTCATAATAAAAATGCTCATAAAGTCTTTTAGTAATCTGCTATAAACCACACTGAAACTTAGTTTTACTGCTGCACAAAAAATCATTGTGAGGTCTAGGCTAACCTTTACATTATAAGGACTTTCAAAAGATATCTTCAGTCTGTTACAGATTATGAAATTATATGTGCTGTAAGAAACAAGTAGTAATGATAGATCATGGCCCAATTTTAATGTGAAATCAATCACTTAAAAAACAGAGTTTTCTCTTTTTTTCAAAATGGATTAGTGCTGGATTGAGAACTCTGTATATAGAATTCTTCCTTTTAAGATAAGAAGCCTGTGACCTCCCCCATTCCTCACTGCCTAGGTGACCAAACCATGTTCTGTAGTGCTCATTGCTGCAGAGCAGAAGAAGTGCTGTGAAGTCAGAATCATGCTGCTGAGTGTCTCGAGTTCAAGATTCTGCAGG
The DNA here is from genome assembly GCA_007922175.1 of Pelusios castaneus. Classification (NCBI taxonomy): domain Eukaryota; kingdom Metazoa; phylum Chordata; order Testudines; family Pelomedusidae; genus Pelusios; species Pelusios castaneus. The sequence continues at coordinate 3,601,321 of ML685837.1, forward strand.
GTTCTCATTCACTGGACCATTCGGGCTTGTCTACACAGAGCTGCAGTGTGAACTAGAGAGGCGTAAATTGCAGAGCACTTTTCTGTGTTGGACTTCAACTGTCTTACATTGACTCTGCTAGTGCAAACTGAAAGATACCAAATTTGCATTAATGTAGTCCTATTTGAAACAGGAATATATCAGCATGAACTAGGCATCTTCTCATTTGCGCTAGCAGGGTCTACGTTGGGTAGCTAAAATGCAACATGTTAAGATTGCTATATAATTCACACCCCTTTAGTTCACATTGAGGTGTCAATAAGCCTATTGTTGAAGTTGAGGCTTCAATAAATTAGCAAGATGGGGGCTGAAAGCTAGGTTCAATCACATGACCTTTACTGATGCCAGAGCCACCAGGCGCTGGCTGATCTCCCCACAAAAATAGCCAGTGTAGACTTCCACTAATGTTGCAATGTCTGGGGGGAGGGCAGGGAGAGGAGAGAGGCTTATGGGTCCAAGCAGCTGACCTGGTTCACTTAGTGAACAGGCCAGAGATGGACATCTCTTTCCACTCAGGATCTTCAACTGTGAAACCTCTCCTAGAGTTAGGTCCCTAAACTAGGTCAGCTACTCAGGAAGCCCAGGCCTTAGCAGAGGAAGCCACCTCTAACCCCTGCTCACACTCAATAGCTCTCTCACATTCACCCTCCATATCTCTGTGCCCATGTATCTTCTATGAGGGTGTTATGCGTCTTCTCCACCTATCAGTGACCTGCTTCTGGCTTTTCTGTAACAGAGCTCTGATTGGTGTCCCAAGCCTGAGGCACGATCTGAGTATGGCTGTAGGGGGGGAATCGGCCCCACTGAGATTGGAGTTCCCCCACCTAGTTTGGGAACACAGGGACTTCAGCTTTCTAGGACTCTGAGCAGTTCATTAGGTGTGGGGTGACATCAGGAACCACGCAGCTTTTGCAAACGCCAACTGACAGAAAGTTAGGCACCTAGAGACTTGAATAAGGAGGTAGACAGATGTTAGTGACAGTTTATCCTTGTCAGTAGCATCTAAATGGTGGACTTAAATGCCCAAAGAAGCAGTTGAGTGCCTAAGTGATTTACTACTTCCCCAGAGCACAGGGAAGGGAGCAGCACACAAGGGTAATTGAATGAGTCAGAGTGTGTTCTCTAGCCAGCTCCTAAAGCAGCACAGCTATGCACTCCCCCGACCTAAGAAGACTGTAACCTTACAATCTAGCATGCAGTGATTTCCCTAATTTGCCTGAGACAAGCGCATGGCATGTCAGAACCTTACTGAAAATGTTACTCTGATGGACTTCTAACCAAGTTGTCTTTGATCAAAGATCTCTTCCTGGAAAGGACTTTACTTTGTAACTCTTAGCCACACTTAAAGAGATACTGTCAGGGAGCATAGCCCTACCTTTTAGGTTTAGAATAACTAAAAATTGCCTGGCAAGCCTATTACATATAACAATTTATACTTCATTTCCCCCAAACAAATCAAATTCAGAGTTTCTGTTTGGGTGTAAGCATTGCTGTAGAAGAGTGGACTCACCACTGATGTGCCTCCTCATGAATGGGAGTGGCATAGTGACGCCTTCCTCTCTCGTGCCCCTTCCTAACGGCAATGCCAGTCTTGTGGTGAGGTCTCCCTTCTCACAAGTCAGCCATCCAATCACATCACATTTTAATTTTACCCTTTGTGAGGTAACAAAGTCCAACACTTACATTTGGTTTTTATCCCTAGTTCTTAGCCCCCTGGCCCTTACACTCTTTTCTTAGGGCTTTAAATATTTCTTATGTCAGGAGGCTTCATGCCATTTCCCTAGTCACTGGTAGTGGAACCCAGGCCCATCCAGTATGCTATGTAACAGGCCAGGGACGGGATGAGTAGCCAAGGTCTGCTCTGTTGGACACCCTGCTGTTACCTTCCTCAATTCCTTTTACAATTAGCCTTTCATCAGATTTTTTTCTCCAACCCTTTGTAACAATCAGCACCTCTCCAGACTTCTCCCTGGTTCCTGCCTTTTTGATGGACTTGCTCCAATCCTATGTCTTCCAGGTATCCTCTCCAGCAGGCTTCCTTCTTGCCTTTCTGGAGTCTTTCTGTTTGCCATAGTTCTCTCCACTTTCTACTTCCAAGAGAGCAACAGCAAATTTCTTGTTGATCTCCCTGCAGCCCTTCACTTGACCTTCAGTTTAACTACTTCTTAGGCTTCACCATCACTGCTTTTTAGCCTTTACTGCCTCCAGCTTCCTTCTGGCTCAAGAGAACCCACCTCTGGCCCTAAGCTTCACTGCTCCCCTTCCCATCCTTCTGGTTCAAGACCATCTGGCACTTCTTTCTGCCTTTAGCCCAAGAGAGGAAGCTCCCAGCGACCTCTTCTGTGTCTCCTCCTTGGCTTTTTTCCCACTTCTTCTTCCCACCTCTGCTTCTTCCTTCCTGAAGTTCTAACTCCTACCCAACTGGGTGTGATCACTAGTTATGCCCAATCTATCTCCAGGTGTCACTCAGTTATTCCATAACTCCTATTAACCCATAGTTGAGCAGTGTCATATCACCCCAGCACAATTGCATTGCAGCTGTTCACAACACAGACAGTGCATGAGAATTGGGATGTGAAATTATTATCAATAAAAATCATAACTGACTAGTCATGCTGAATAAACTCATTAAGACAGGAAAGTAAATTCAGTTTAATAAGTTCTCTGCTTTAGTAATTTAAGAGGCTCTAAAAGTTGTTCATAAGCTTTTAGCACAACAATCTCTGTGCTTTCTTTATGCTGCTCATTATGTTTGGAACAGAATGATCTACAGTGTTATTCCAAAAGGTCACTACCCTCTCTACATTTTTATATCTCCTTGAAACCCATCCCTCTTGTGGCATCTCCAAGAAGTCAGCCAACTAATGGTTATGTTTCAGTTAGGGATAGTTGATTATCACACTGCACTCAATGAACAGGACAGAGGTCATAGACTCATCAGCACAATGAAACAAAAACAAAACAAAAAAAGAGAGAAAATTTTTTCTCTAACTATTCAGATTGGATTAGAGCTCCTTAAACTCAAGTAAACTCCAATCTAAATTAAAACTCTCAGCCAGAATAAGACACATCCTCCCCTGGCTGAAACAGGTTTCTGCTAGAGTGAGTGCCCAAACTGACTAAATACTGGGAAGAGTGTAGGGGAAACTCTGTACAAAATCTGTACAAACTTCTGCTAGGCTCAGCTCCAGACAAGCGTGGATTTCTCACTAGTGGGTCAGACTCTACAATTCCTGATCTCCACCCCGAATAGGTTCTGGCCAATCCACCCCTTCCACCTGACTCGCAATTAAGTTTCAATCCAAATAACCTATTTAACCATTTCACACACGAACCTTCCGACCCCTCACACTCTGTGGTGGACCATAGCATCACAATGATTTTTATTTATAAAAACAATAAAATTAAGATGCTTTGGATGGATTGCACTAATTTGTGCAATACCAATCTCCCCTGCCCTCTCCCTCTACTCCTTTTGTTTGTCTCACATATTTGTGACCTGCTTCCAGTTACACTGTAGGGAAGAGGGAGTGTTTCATATGTTTGGACAATCTCTACTTTAATGGGCCCTGAAGGTGCTACAGGAGTACAGTTTAACAATGGTAAAATAATAATAATTTCAACCTTAATGATTTTTTTTTATACTGACTGCAGAGAAATCACCACTTCATTGTCACCGCAATTGCCTATGTGAAAATGAATTTCTTCCAAAACATCAAGCATCAGCTAGATGAGTGGTTTTCAAACCATGGGTTGGGACCCTGTTCTGGGTCATGGTGCCCCATCCTGCCACTGCCGAAAGACTGGAATGCATTACTGAAAGATGTAATTGTTGGGTTGTGGGCATAAATGCTTTTTTTTTTCAACTGGGTCCTAGAGGAAAAAAAAGTTTGAAAATCACTGATTTAGAGCACCATATGTTTTTCATTACCTTTTCACTTGCACAAATGCTTTATTTACTCCTTTCTTCAGTAATTAATTTGATCTTTATTGTCTTGATATACATTAGTTGGTGACCAATTATACGCAACTATCCTGCCTTACATTTTCAAGGTAGGAACCCCACAAAAATGGTATAACAATACAGATATATTTTCATCACTGAAGTGTCTTAATAGATCTCTGTATTAGTATGAGCATCAATCATGCACATCACTAGAAGGAAATGCTGTCACTGTAGAATGCTGAACAGAAGAGAAGAGCAGCTAGAAAGTACATTTTTAAGTGCTCATTAAAGATTGAGCATGCAGGGCATCTGCTTTGCTTTATGGAGTCTTGGTAAGGAGAACTGAAAAGGACCAACATATGAACATTTTAAAGCAGAAGGAGGCTTGGGAATAATTTTGCCTGGCCCGGTTACCTAATTAGCAGTTTTACACACTCATAACTCATAAAAGTCTTCTCTGTTAAGAAAGTACTTGAGTTAAAGTGTGGATGTATCAGTTGCTATTGCTACTGCCATTGTTAATTTGTACAACAAAGCTCTGCCCACAGTCCCAGTTCTTATGCTATCTTTAAGTCCTACTGTTTGACATTAGTTGAAATAGTTCATCTAAAGTGACACTTACTACCCATTTTAGCTCTTAGAAAAATTGTAACATTCCCATTTAATTGTATTTTCTCCAGTGAATGAAATCTTTATTTTTCTTACCCTTATAATCTATCATACAGATTTTAGAATTCTTGTTCCTCTTTGTTGGACCCATTTTATTGTTTCTGTATTGTCTGGTACCCAAAATGTGATAGTCCAGGGACAATTTAAACTGCCTACTATTCTAACAAAGATTATTTGGATAATTTCTTCATCATTCTGTTCAGCTACTCAAATGTTACATCTTTTTCCAGGATGCCCATTGTTCATGGAGGGAAGTTCCTATCATTTTGGTAGAGTTCACTGATTTTGTAATTAAGGGGTGTCCATGACTTTTTCAATCCAATTTGTGTTCATCTCTAGGTGTTGGCGAAGGGGTTCTTTCCCTTGGATGAAGCATGAAGTAAGGAAAATATATGGTGCTGCTATGTAGCATGGTGGTAGTGAGCTTTGATTAGAGCTTCTTTGTAAGGGTAGTATGTTCAATTCATGATATAATGGGCTCTCTATAGGAGCGAGAATTGCTTTTAACACTCTAGCCAGGATGAGAAACTGATTGGCGGGAAAATCATGGGATAGGTTAAAATACCTTATGGGAGAGAGTCTGGTTTTAGCTTCTTAGGGCTCTTGTTGAAATCATTCTGGATGACTGCACTGGAGAGCATTTGCTTCTCTGTCATCTTAGGTGTTATCTATGAAAAGCCGATTCTGTGACTGTACTAGGATTCAGATACTCCATGGTTCTTTCAAGGAACACATTTGACATGAGCACCAAGACATGGGTGAATGAAACTGCTAACCCAATTGTTCTGGTTTTAATCTGAATGAGCTACCATTCCAGGCTGACAGATGGTTGTAGGAGATGTATTGAAAGACAAAGCCATTTTGAGAGGTTTATACATCTTCAATCATCAGGGATTTATTTCTTAGCACTTTTGCTGTACAGACCACTTGGAAAATGTATGTGGGAATTCTTTAGGCTGATGATATGAGTCAGAGTGCAGTTTATTTGGGTTGCCTTTAGACTCTCCATTGATACAATTTCCGATGAAATAACAAAGGTCACAGAGAGATTGCAGAGTAAAAGAAACACTGTTATCTTATCTTCCAGCTGAGTTGGAAAGGAAAGAAGGTTGGGAAAGTGAGATATATTTATTTTATTTCTTTACATTTATAAAAGCGGCCCCATGGTTGAACAAATATCCATCTTGCATTCTGAGCACTATTACTATTTAAATAGTTCAAATTACTATTCAGCATCCAAGGAATAAGCTGCTCATCTCAACATCAAAATCATATGCTTCCTCTCCCTTCAATCTGATGTGGAGAAAGAAAATGAATTTGGATCACTGATATAGTAGAAAATTGTCCTAGCCCCTGGGATATTTGCGGTGTACGTATGTGTGTGTGCCTCTCTCTCTTCCCTACCTCCCCTCACCCCATTGAAGCAGATCCACTTTGTAAAGATAATTAAAGAATTATTAGAGCAAAGACTTGAACTTTAGTCCTACATCCTAGGTAAGTGCCTCAACACCCTTTCTTACATATTATTCCCAGTCCAATGTCTATTCATTGTCATCATGAATGACCATGAGTTGCAACTATGAATAACAAATTTGAAAATCATGGAATTTACAGAATTGAAATCCCAGTTCTTCACTGCACTACAGCTTGATCAGATTTATTATTGTCTGTTGATGTAGTGGTCAGATCCTAGTTATCTGTTGCTGTTTTTTGCCAGCAAAGATTCATACCTACCTCAGATAAGAATGTCATCACCTATTTGAGATTTTACTGAAGTCCATCTTACTCAGTTTTTACACTTCAAGAAGCCCAATGTGCCCATGAATTCTCAGTGTATTTGAAATTTGAATAGGTCTCAGTGTTGCTGAGCATGACTGTCAGATTCTAATTCATTTCTGAAATGGTTCTGACTTTTCTCATATTAAAATTTAGAGGTGTTCTCTATTGACTTTAAATACATGCCCCCTTTTGCTCACATCCTTTTTATCTATCTAAAAACAAACAGTACCACCCACTTGTGAACTTATTTTACTAAAGTTACTCTTTTAAACATGGTTTCATAATTTTTCAAATGATCACTGATTCCTCTCCCTCTCATATGGTCTCCAAATGCTGTTAATTCCCCTTTCTTTCATTAAGAAAGCACAAGCACTGGTCGGTCCCAGGAGGGTAAACCATATCGCAGAAGGAAGCAGCTGTCACCTGAGAAAGGAAGAAAACTATTCCACTACATGCAGCCTCCAGAAGGTGTCTTGTGGTGAGCAGGCACCATTTATGCCGCTTATACCCCTATGGTTTCTTTGGGACAATCACAGGGGAATGATAGGCAGTGGCCCAGGGACAGGGTGGCCAAATAGGAAGTGTTAAAAAAAAAAATCAGGATTGTGGTGGGCGTAATAGGCACCTGTATAAGACAAAGCCTCAAATATTGCAACAGTCCCTAAAAAGACAGGACATTAAGTAGCCCCTGGTCGGTAGATCGCTGATAGCCCTCGAAGGGGTCTGAGTTGGAGCCTAGAGGACTGGACCGGAAGGCTCTGAAATGTCTGACTAACAATCTCCCTGCTTCATAAAATCTTAGGGTTGGAAGGGACCTCATAAGGTCATCTAGTCCAACCCCCTGCTAAAAGCAGGACCACTCCCACTAAATCATCCCAGCCAGGGTTTTGTCTAACCAGGCCTTAAATGTTTCCAAAGATGGAGATTCTACTGCCTTCCTAGGTAACCCATTCCAATTCTTCACCACCCTCCTAGTGAGAAAGTTTTCCTAATATCCAACCTCGACCTCCCCAGCTGCAACTTGAAACCATTGCTCCTTGTTCTGTCCTCTGTTGTTACTACTGAGAACAGCCCAGCTCCCTCCTCTTTGGAGCACCCATTCAAGTAGTTGAAGGTTGCTATCAAATCCCCCCTCAGTCTTCTCTTCTGTAGACTAAATAACCTCGTTCCTTCAGTCTCTCCTCATAACTCATGTACCCCAGCCCCTAATCATTTTTGTTGCCCTCCGCTGGACTCTTTCTAATTTGTCAACATTCTTTCTGTAGTGGGGAGCCCAAAACTGGACACACTATTCCTGGTGTGGCCTCACCGTTGCTGAATAGAGGGGAATAATCACATCCCTAGATCTGCTGGCAACTCTCTTAGGCTATGTCTACACTTATTAAAATAAGTTGACTTTGCTAAGTTGACTTAAAGTCTACTTTGTTAAGTTGACTTAGTGCATCTACACTGTAAATTTAGGTTGACTTAAAGTCGACCTTGCTAAATCAACTTAGAGTGTCTATGCTTGATGCTTAAGTTGACTGGCAGGGGCTAGGTGGACCTAGGAGTGGTGCATGGTGGGAAGTGGGGCATGTGGCACCCGAGAGGTGCCCGCCTTCCCCAGCCACCCCTTTAAAAGAGGAAGGGAGCTCAGCACCTTCCCCATTGTGCTTGGCTACATGGGGGCTGAGCAGGTCAGGGGCAGGAGCAGGAGCAGGAGCAGGAGCAGGAGCAGGAGCAGGAGCAGGAGCAGGAAGGGCAGGGCTGTGCCAGAAACCCTGGGAGGGAGGTCAGTGGGAGAGGTCTGGAGGTTGACTTAGGGCTAATTCACATCTATACTGGCCTAACTCAACTTAATAAAGTCGACTTAAGCAGTAAGCCGACTTAAAACTAGGTTTTATTAAGTTGACTTAATTTTTCCTTAAGTTGACTTAAGGAGCAGCTTAAGTTAACTTAAGGAAAGACAAGTGTAGACACAGAGTAAATTAAGTCGACTTAAGCCTCTTTAAGTCGACTTAATTTACAAGTGTAGATGAACCCCTACTGAGGCAGCCCAATATGCCGTTGGCTTCCCGTCCACCATAACCCCCAGGTCCTTTTGTACAGTGCTGCTACTTAGCCGATCGGTCCCCAGCCTGTAGCAGTGCATGGGATTTTTCGGTCCTAAGTGCAGGACTTTGCATTTGTCCTTGTTGAACCTCATGAGGTTTCTTTTGGCCCAGTCCTCCAATTTGTCTAGGTCTCCCAGAATCCTTTCCCTGCCCTCCAGTGTGTCTACCATTTCACCCAGCTTGGTGTCATCTGTAAAATTACTGAGTGTGCAATCTATCCCATCATCCAGATCATTTATGAAGATGTTGAACAGAACCAACCCCAGGACCAGGCTCATGGGGCTAAGTCCTGACCATTAGATGACACTACCCTACTTACCCACTTCTGATTGAGGACCATTACAAGCCTAAAACAAACAAAAATCTTGACTCTCAGGTGTCTTGTGAGTCTTCATATGTGCCTTGCTTCTCAGAGTTGAGACATTGCACGGCAGCCAGATAGCAATTGTCATGTGAGGGAACAAAGTAACTTGATATAACAAAGATATAGGCTACAGAAGCCTGTATTAAGTAAATGCATTTAAAAATTTACCACCCTGTATTCTGTCGCAATTGCAATATCTATTTATTTAGAGTAGAAGACACTGCACTATCACCAATTGTGGCAGCCTTAGAAATACAGAGTTCTGAATGATGCTGATTCTAGGTACAAAGACACGTTGGCAAAGCAGTGTTATTGATATCACTAGACATTTTGAAAACTGGTGATAGATGGAGAATGTCAGCTTTTTCATTGAGCCTAAATAATATTGTAATAATAGTGTAACTTCTTTGTTTGAATGAATGTACTCCTTTTAATGTACAAGAAATATGCATTCTACCTATGCATAATTGCTTGATGGCTCTGAACCAGTTTGATAATAAAGTGCCTTTTCAAGTATTAAAATTAGAGTGCAACTAGGTGTGTGGACAAATAGATGTCTCACTCAATAATACCCTGTAGTATTCAACAATAAGCTTTTTAACTAACAAATATCTCAATCAGTCCCTATACAGATCAAGAGAAAACATGAGGGGAGATTTGATAGCAACCTTCAACCACTTGAAGGGGTGCTCCAAAGAGGAGGGAGCTGGCTGTTCTCGATGGTAACAGAGGACAGAACAAGGAGCAATGGCTTCAAGTTACAGCTGGGGAGGTCAATGCTGGATATTAGGAAAAACTTTCTCACTAGGAGGATGGTGAAGCATTGGAATGGGCTACCTAGGAAGGTGGTAGAATCTCCATCTTTGGAGATTTTTAAGGCCTTGTTAGACAAAACCCTGGCTGGAGTGATTTAGTGGGAGTGGTCCTGCTTTTTAGCAGGGGGTTGGACTAGATGATCTTGTGAGGTCCCGTCCATCCCTATGATTCTACTTTTTGTTTCTTTGGTGTCAAACAAGCAACCCTGGTAAAGCAACTGGCATTGAATATTTAGAGCTCAATCTCTCAGGTTGCTGATAACTGTGACCCCAAAGAACTCAACACATGCTGAGCCGTCAATTTTTTTAGTGTCCATGGCAACCTGCCATGTGCTTTATTTACTATCTTTACTACTTGAAGAGAAATATACACTTTAAGGACTAGATCTGCAGTCAGCACAAATCAGGGAAGGCGTAAAGGGTGCAAAGCTACCTTTGCGCACCCCTGAACCTGGGTGCCAGTCAAGTTCTCAAGGCAAACTAGAACAGCTTACGGGTTGCTCTGATTTGTGCCACTAACGATACAATTTACCCCACTCCTGTGACTGTTGTAACAATTGGGGAAGAATAATAGCTTTCACCAAAAGAAAAGAGAGGACTTGAATCTGTATTGTAAAGTTTGACATTTGAAGATCAGATCTGAGGGATCTGTCTGATGTCTAGAGGAAACAACTTCAAGCCACTCAATGAGTTAAAACACTTCCAGATAATGTGTGCTTTGTGGCTAGCACCTTGTTAATGACATTCATCATAAAGTTTCACAGATGATGTTACTCACAAGCAATTTCTGGGCTATTGCTTCAAGTTAGTAGATTTCCTCATTGCAGAACTGACTTGCAATGGTCACAATAAAACTGCCACAGGGCTTTCTGCTTTTTCACTTGATGTTGAGCAATGAACAAATATTGACTATGTATGAGAATATTAACTGTGGACTGGCTCATCTCAGGCAGGTCCTTCCTTATCTCAAAGGGGGACCTTTGGGCAGTTGTCAGGGGAGACATTCTACCATTTTCTCACCTCTCTTCTTCTGGGGCTGTCAGTTGCAGCTGTGTTATCTTCCACAGTTTGCTACCAAATGAGCCGATTCCCAGACCTTCAACTTCTCCTCCAGTTGGAGGATTTCCTACAGGTATGGCAGCACTGGCTGAACCCAGAGTAGTTCCTTAACCCCTCTTGACCTCTGGTTGCTTAGTTCAGGGTTCGTATATCCCCACACTATGTAATACTTCAAGATCAGATCTTATAAAGTATCTACAATTAATGATTCCCAGTGCCAGGCAATATGCTAACATGCTAAAAACAGAATGCAACTGTGACACCCTGAGCTATGGTGTACACTAGGCCCCCCTCCTCTGCCCCAATATGTATCTCAGATAGTATGCATGTGCTTGTGGAGGGTAACACATTCCATATCTTGTGCTGCCACAGCTCTATTCTATTCTTAATGCGCTAGTTTGATGAGAGTTAGTGCAAGGTGGTCTCCTGGAACTGGGAATCACGCCCCCTAGTTTGAAATGTAAATATACCTTTTCACATGGAACTACTATACTTGAATGAATATGGATTACAACTATGAACATGGATCTAACCCTGAGTTTTAGATAGGGTTTCATAATTATAGGAGAGCATTAAAAAGCATCCTATAAGAAGCAAAGATTTATGGACTAAACCAGTCTCAATGTATACACCTTAAAAAGAGTAAACAAACAAGAAGGTGCATCATGGGATGAAGAAGCAGCCCCAAACGTGTGATTTGTTATAAATATGGACATCTGATTATTATACAAAAGGCCTCTAGAATTCTGCATGAAAATGCTTCAAACTCTGCCACCCTGATTTCTGCAGAAGTGTTGGAAAACGTTTTTGTGTGAACTTTTAAAAATCCCACACAAACAGATCAGGATTTTGTAAGTCCTAATAAATTGGAGCCAAATCCTGAGGTTCATACTCACCTTTTACTTAGCCAAACTCTCAGTATCTCTACAGTTGCAATTTCAGTGATAGTCGCATCAGTGGAGGATAGGCTCAGGCAGCTCTGCCTCCCTGTTATCAATATGTATACTGAACAATAATATTTAAAACATGCTACCTTATGCCTGTGATATTTGCTCCCAAGTCAGACTAATGTCTTTGGTTTAACCATATTAGGATAATATTTCTGTTACAATAAGCAGTAAAACAATTAACTATCTCAACCTTTAATTGTCATCATGTGACTTCAGAATTAAACATTCATCTAAAATGGAGAAGTTCAGCCATCAGAGAGCTATTGTTTCCATCTGCTGTCAGGCTCAGAAATGCAAAAATGCTGGAGGAGAGTGGACTCACAGCTGGCTGGGCATGTTCTTTCCTCTCTAATGCTTCCTTCCAAAGGTAGCTGCTGGGGTCTGTCTAATTTGGCCCTCCACCTAGGTCACATATTAGTTCCACCCCTGCTGGGGTAACAGGAATATTAATAATAGTCCCAGTCCTTGTATCTGGCCTTTGGCCTTGCTTCTCAGCCCTGTGATCCTCACAGTTTTCTCTCAGGGCTTTAAGACACCCATATCTTTATGCCAGAGGACCTCACATTGAGAGGGTAACCCAGGACCAGCCTTTACACAGGTTTCCACTCCACAGACACTAGCAGGAGCAACCTTTCAGGTTGTCTGCCTGAATCTTACCATTAGGCTTTTTTCAGGTCTTTCCCCCCATCCTCTTCCTATTCCCTTTTCAAATGCTCAGCACCTTCAGGGTCTCTCCCTACTTCTAAACATCCAGTTCATGCCCTTCTGTCAGTGTCAGCCAGTCTTGCTCCAGGCCTGTGTCTTCTAAGTATCATCTCCCCATGGACTTCTTCCTCTCTCTATAGGAGTCTTCCTGTCTCCTACATGTTTCTCCACTCTCTACTACTAAGACAGCAACTTAAGAGTTCTTCTTTCTCTCCCTGCAGCCCCTCAAACTTCAGTCCAAACACCCTTTAGATTTTTACCATCACCACCTTTTGGGCTTTGCTTCCTTTTGGCTCAGGATTCTCTAGTTCTGGCCTTCCAGACCTCCTTCTGCCTTTAGCCCATGAGCAGAAACTCCCAGCTCTTTATCTCCTGGGTCTCCACCCCAGCCTCTTTTCTCCACTGCCTTGTGCTTATTTATTTATGAACACCCAGCTCCTTGCCAGCTGGGTTTGATTAGCAGACTGACATGCTTTCAGGTGCCACTCAGTGGCCTAATTGTCTTCAGGCTCCTATTAACCTAGGGTTAACCTGTGTGGGGTTTACACACCCCTTCTTCAAATACCAAAATAAAAGATTCTAGAAAGAAAAGTCAGAGCAGCATTTTAGAACTAAGAAAAAATATTAAAATTGGAATTCAGTTCACATTTTAGACTGGGGTTCAGTTGGGTTCTTAAATTATCTGGAATGGTTACCCAGCTCTACTCAAAATAACATTATCACAAAATTATGAACAGAAACCATGAGTGAGGTCCCAAAAATCATGAAATTGACTTTAAAATAATGGAATTTTAAAAACAATAAATTTGGAGGTCTTTTTATTTTCCTCCTGGTTTTTGATCCTTTAAAAGTTCTTGATCTAGACCTTTTCTCTGAAAACATGAGGATTAGAAATGCCTTTAAAAAATGAAAGGAGAGATTCTCATAATCACATTTCTCCAGGAACTGAGGCTTTAAAAAAATATCGAACATCACAAGAGGCAGGACAATATCTCAGTAGTTAGTAACACTGTGATCAAAACAAAGTAGGTAACACACACTCTTTCTCATTTCAGAGCCTGCATTAAGTTTTGTAGAGCTTCTTCCATCTCTCTATTCACAGATGGCTGGGTATTCCACGTCCTGTAATTGCTCCATGAGTGTTTTTACTGGCAGTGAGACTGGAAGATTTAGTGTACACAGCAAGAGGGCCTGAAGCTATGTGGTAACTGCACTGGTATCTAGGCCTATGGCCTCCATCGTCTCTCCTTAGAAGCTAAAGTAACAAAGGAAATTAATGTGGAGGACAATGTAATTTCCCAAAGTAATTAAATACTTTAAACTTTGAGATTACTCATGTAAATAAGGGCAGCAGTGTTGAAAGGAAAAGAAGTACAAACATCATAACATATGCTAATAGTAATATTGAAGCCAGGTGAGCTGACAACAGGCGTTTGAAAAGAAAAAATTTGTTCAATGCCAGTCAATGAATCTTCTTTATTATTACAGTAATTGGTGTCCACAAACATTTGAGAGAACGGAAACATGCTCGTAAAAAACAACTCATAAACACCGAGCATTACTAAATGTCACCCTTTGAAGTTTGCTTTCAAAGTTCCATACAAAGTAGTCAAATACACCGCAGCCAATTAAGTTAGTGTTTTCTTCTTATAATGGATGACTTACAGTATCAGGGCACACTGCTGGCTGTTTTAAAGAACAGTTTGTGTTGCATTTGTGCACACAACATATGGTGAATTAATACAATCCATGTTCAATCTTTGTGGCATTCTTATCACAAGTAAGGCAGGACCATTGAAAGGACAATGGGGGTGGACGGTTAACCTCCCCCTTTTTTTGAAAACAAGTGAAATTATATTATTATAAATGCATGTTGCAAGTAAGGTTTAGAATGTCCAAGATCACAGCCCAAAAAGGGCCGGTGCATTAGTGTACATCTTCAGGAACATCAGTAATTTTCTACTGTCTTGTATCAGCAGCACATTATTAGCCCCATCTGTGATGGCTCAGCAGCTCTAGCTGGCACATTGGGAGCAAAGTCAAGGTTCTGCTCATTTCCTGCCGCTGTCTACCCATCTGCTGTGATGGCCCTGGCAGTGTCCATGGACCACCTTATTTCTTGCATAGGCATGTACTCAAAGTCACAATTGAGCCCTGTGTGGAAAATCGACAGATAAACAACATGTATAGTCACATTTTATCACAAATAATTAAACTTGAAAGTATCTGTCTAGAGTTAAAACTATAGGCAGGTGTGGATACTGGAACTATGTAAATACTCTCTGAGTGAAGACCAAGTGAAATATATGGGAAGAAACACTGATGCCCCAATTAAGCAAACCATTTAAGAACATACTGAAGTCCATCCCTAATCAGCAATGTATTTAAGCACAGGATTGACTTTACTCTTGCTATTAAATCCTGTTGAAAATCAACAACACTTTTGTATGTTACTTTTGTGAAGCATGTGCATAACTGCTTTGCTGATTAGGAATGGACTACAAAATTGGGAGGTTGGATGAATGCAGCTATATTGGCTATATTGTTCTTAATCATGATGTCATGAGATGTGTTTGATTCTGTCTACTCCTTCTAGTGACCTTTCAACTCATTCATTTCAAGGAAGTATGACCCTGGATTGCTCTCATATAAGACATTTGGAAGTCATTGCTACTGGAGTTAGGTTGAAACACCCCCCCTCCCCCCCTCCCCCAGTAAAAGTAGAGACCACTTCTTGTCCAGGTTGAAGGCTTGAATGAATGGCCAAATTTAGGGGTGTATCTACACTGGCAAGTTAGGTCGACTTAAGGATGCTTAAGTCGACCTAAACAAGGCCGTGTCCACACTGGGCTTTTATTAAGTTGACTTAAGGATTTCATTAAGTCGACTTAATAACACCTCCTTTTTGATTAACTTAAGCCTTAAGTCGACTCCTTAAGTCAACTTAAAGCCAGTATAGATGGGGATTAATGATAAGTCAACTTTATTAAGTCAATTTAAAGCCAATATAACGGCTATCTCTGCTGTTAAGTCGACATAACAAAGTTGACTCAAAGTGTAGCCAACTTGTTAAGTCGACTTAACAAGTTCGACTTAAAGTCGACTTTATTAAGTCGACTGAACAAAGTTGACTTAACTTTGTAAGTGTAGACATAGCATAGGTGCCTAGTTGGGTTTTCAAAAGATCCTAGGTATCTAGCTCCCATTGAAATCAAAAGGAATTAGGTGCTTTGGCACTTTTGAAAATCCCTATAGGGGTCTAAATACCTTTAAAAATTTGGCCTGGAGCACCATCTGACATGACATGACAGAGATTTATTGGATGAGATTGTTAACTACATTTAAAAAAATCATCAAGATGGCAGGCACATGTATTCCAAATCTAAAAATTGAGTTAAAAGTAAAATCATGCATCCTGTGGTAGAGCTCAGAGTATAATGAGCAACTAATGGAAGAAAATACATTTGCTAAAGTTAATCTCACACACTAAATGTTGATAGTGCTGTGGAATGCACACAGAGACAATTATGAATGTTGTTGCCAATTAAATAATCTCTACCAAAAAAAGGAAGAGCTGTCTGAATTACTCATTGCAAATAAATTATCTGAGAATTCTTTTTCTTCTGGTGAAGCTTTAATGAATAAACTATGATTCCTTCAAATATATTTCTTATTTGCAAATATTCAGTAAGTAGATTTTATGAAAACATTTCAGCCTATGAGTTGTTTATGATGTTTTCACTGTGGCTGTTTTGCTAAGGGGCTCCATCAGAGGCCACACTGTGTGCCAGACAGCCCCATTCCAGACTGGCTGGACTGGTTCTGGGATGGGAGTGCCCTCTGGCCTCGGGGCTCCCCCCGGCGACAGGCTGGCCTGCCTGTAGGCCACCAGGACCCCAGGCGGGGCTCCCTAGTGGGGGGAGGAGGAGCTCCAAAGCAGGGACCCTGTGGTGAGGGGCAGCCCAGGGCCCCAACAAGGCCAGTTAATCTGGCCCTCTCTGTCCCACACCTCAACTTCTGGTGGAGTGTGCAGGGCTGTTTTGGCTCTCCCACCTGGTGTGAGGCCGTCCCCCTCTGTCCATCTCTGAAGGAGGCCAACCCCCTTGCTACAAGGCCTTATCTCTGAAGTTCAGATTCAGAGCCAGATATGGCTGCAGGTCTGAGCTTTCCTAACAAATGATGCAGGGCAAATTTGATGTTCTGGGTCAGACCATCTCTCTTTGTTATTGTTGGTTCTAGAGATCTAGATTGAAGCATTGCCAACTTTTGTTGTTTTTCTGAGTCTTGTAATATATGGTGTTTTTCATAGAGCCCTGTCTCCTGAAGTGTTGTGTTTACATGAGCATCTCAGCTTTCAACTTCCAGATTTCTTGTTTTTTTGTTTTTTAAGGTAAGATTCTTGCCCTCATCATTGTGGAAGAAAGCTTCAAAATGTAAATCCTAAAGGTTCAAACCATGGGCCTCACTGGTGCTGGGCACATAGGTCACAACCCCTTAGTCCCAGGGACAGTGCTCCAACCATGGCTTGGGACCTGGGGATGGGCTGCCAGCTGGTGGCAGCAAGAGACCGATCCGGGCCCTGGCTGGGAACCCGGGGCGGGACTGCTGGCCGGCAGTGACAGGATCTGGCCCCAAACCCCAGCCAGGGCCTGGGAGGTCAGATCAGGGGCAGGGCCAGGCTGACGCGGTAGGGGGTGACCTCTTTTGGGGGCAGTGATGCTCTGGTTCAAACAGCACAGAGCAAATAAAGAGAACTCAGAATGTACTATTTTTTATAATCTCCTGTTTTTTGGTGACTTGCCCCATGATTTTTGAGTACCTGGGTTTAACAATACTGTGGATATTGGCAGACTTTATTAGTTTTAGATCATGCACTGTACAAATTAGCCTCATTTTATTTTGCATACCAGGCAAGCAAAATATTTTTGTAGTATAAAAGAGTAATTGTATTCAGACTGAGCAGCACCTTAACCCTCTTCACCTTGATTAAGCATTCAGCCATGCACTAAAAACCTCAGAGACTTGCACTAGGAGTGCAAACAGAATCTAATATGTAATCCACATTACATAAATCCATAAATAATCCCTGAAGTGTATATATGTGCATTCACCAAGGAAAACCACAACCTGAAATGACAATGAAATTAGGTGTGGTAAATTAAAGCTGCTTTTGGAATAATATCAAATTATATCTCAACAAATTAGTCTTATTTTATCCCGAGTCTGATATTGAAAAAATGAGCCATTATCCCAGTATGCCAGGAGGCACATCAAATGGAACATAGATTGATTCTAACCTCTGTGATGCATACATGTTGCAAAAGGTGGCTTTTGTGTAAGTGAGGCCCAAGACTGAGAGTAGAAGGGTGTTTCAGGACAGCGCTGAAATTCAGTTGCAGTGCTGTCTGGGAACACTTATACAGTGGTCTGTCAATAGAAAACTCGAGCTCTTTCCATTGCTTTTATTCCCTCGCTTTCATGAGCAGCATGATAATTAAAATGTATTCAATTCTTGGGGTAAGGATAAGGATTGTGTCTTTATTTGGTGCTTCGACTCTGAGACGTGCTCAATTCACTCAATTACTAATAAAATACTTTTCGATATTACATTTTGTTAAGGCTCAGAATTCAGTACATCCCTGTAACTAATAGCCACAGCCACAGATTTTTAAAATAACCTAATGTTATGGCTGAGGTGTGGTGTCATCCTTTGTAATTATGTAGCTATGTCTCCAGTGATGTGAATGCTTGCAGCCACTCTTGGACAGTGTCCTATGCTGATCACAGGCACATTTGCAGCGAATTCTCACATAAACACATAATGTTTTGTTAGCACAGGCAGGGGCCACTTGTCAGAGGGATCTGAACCCAGCTGGATCACAAAGTGGAGCTCCGTTTTAGTCAAGGCCACCTGCTCTTGGGACAGCCCTGACTGCAAGCTGGGGCAGAAAGGCTTTTGGCACTATACTGCATGTGGTGGAAGAGGGCTGTGGTTTGTAAAGTGCTCTAATATGCTGCACTCTGACTGTCCTGCATAGACCAGTTGGAGCACTCTAAAAGGTACCTAGTTCACATTGATATAGTCCACTATGTTAATATAAACTACATACTTTTTAGAGTGTGATTAGAACAAGGTATCTTTTAGTTCATGCTAGCAGGGCCTATACTGGACAGTTAGAGCCAGGGCCATCCCTGGGGGAGGGGGGAGGGTTGAACGGGGTGATCGCCCCAGGCCCCGAGGTTAAGTGGGGCCTGCGCTGTCCTGCTCCCAGCAGGGCAGTGCGGGGCCCATGCCGCGGCCCTCCCACGGCCACGCTTCACCCTGCTCCCCTGCTGGGCTGGCCCTTCACGTCCCCAGGGAGGAACAGCTGGTCAGCCCAGGGGCGGGGCGGGTTTGCAGGCTGGGCCAGGCCAGCCTACTGCCCTCACAGGGACCCCGACTGTGACCGGGGCGGGGCCCGCCACTGGTGCCTTGGCTGGGACCGGCTCCTGGCGGTGGCTGAGCCTGGGCGGCGGCCTTAGGTCACCAGCCGTGGCTGGGTCCCCAGCGGCTGTGGCAGGCTCCCGGCCAGGACCGGGTCCCAGCAGGAGCCTTGGATACGACAGCTCCTGCTAGCAGCCCGGCCTGGGGCTTTTTGACCCGGCGTGGCCCCGGCCCAGCTTAGGGCCTGGGGTTGTTAGGGGATGGAGGGGGGATGTGGGGGGGACGACTGTGTGCCTTGAATGTTTTTTTGGGGGGCAGCAATGTCCCTGCCCCCACCTGTGTGTGTGTGTCCTGTCCCCCCCCATGAGCCCCGGCCCACTTCCCCTACCTATCCCCCACCGTCCCACGGGGGCAGCCTTCATTGCCGGGGGCGGAGCGCGCCCACCCTTCCCCCCTCCACCGTGGGATAGGGTGGGGTCCCCCACCGGCCAATTGGCCCTCGGCCCCCCTCCCCCCTAAGAACGGCCCTGGTTAGAGCCCAACACGTTAGAGTACTCTACAAATCAAGAGCACGCTCTAGAGCACTTTACGCCCTGTAGACCTCCTTTAGTATGGCTAACTAGCAGTGAAATGGTTAACATCTCTGTAACAGATTCTTTCCCGTATTGGCTGTCTGTGCAGCTACTTCCCTATCTCCATGTGGCTCTCCTAATAAATGGCAGCAACTGTTATATAGCTGATGATTTAAATCTTTCAGCATCTCATTACCCGCCTTTTCATTTTAACTGCTGAAGTTATTTCTAATAACATAATTCTTTTTATTAATGAAATCTAGTATTATCGTACTATAAAAACCGAACACATACCATTATGTCTCATTCACTGCAATAGACATAGTCATTTAAAAAAAATTACAGGGAATGATGTGAGTTTCAATTATGAAAGCATTGCCCTAAAAATAGATTTTGTGGCTAAATGCAGCTCAGTCAGTGATGTGAAAAAAACCCCAAACAATCCTTTCTTTGATATAGAATTTTTCTGACATTCAAATCTGGCTCCAGACAGTGCCTCATACAATGGGTGTAAGTCTCCTATGTCATTCTTTTGATCACTAGCATAGATATACAGTCGATGTACATGACCTACCCATATATAACTCTCACAGCCCCTTTAGATTTGTTTTGCTATTACCATTATCTAAACACTGTGAACAGAATAGTGAAACAAAACTATAAAAGTCAAAGTTGTGTAAAAATTTGTGCATATTTTCTTTATAAATATTGATTTTTAGATAACGCTAGCATTTCTAAAGTAATCAAGAGGAGGAGTAATCAAGGATGTCCTCAGGGACACAGTGAGAAGAAGCTGCCTGGAGCAGCTCCTCTCAGGAGTCCCCCAGGTATGCCACAGAAAGAAGCTTCCCAGAGTGGCTCCTTTTGACATCAGCACACTGCAGAGAGGAGCCACTCTGGACTGCTTCTTTCCACAGCATGCCTGAGACATAAGCATGGTGGGGAATCCCCACACCCCATCCGCCCCCTGAAGGAAGTCGCCTGAAGGGGCCTTTAGTGGCAGGAGAGGCAATTTCTGTGGTGCTGCAGAAGGTGCCACGTGCCGCTGTGTATGGTCTCATGTGCCCGTCGGCTGCTACAGTTCGTCCCTTAGCCTCAAATGTGTGTCAGATTTCAACCCCACTGAGGAGTGCAACTTAGAGCAGACTTTAGCCCTATGTACCAACTGTGAATAAACACAGCCTGCCAAAATCTTAGAGGTCCCTCCATATTCCATGAAATCATCTCACTTTGGCAAAGAAGGAATGAAAAAGAAAATGTAAATGCAAAGATCTGCCTCCCTTGAAAAGAACGGTTACTTATTTTGGTAATAAGAACAAGAACAACAACAAGAATTTAAAACCACTGTATGAATAATATTATAATTCATAGGATAATTTTGGCTTTTGTATTTTAATAAATTGAAAAGAGAGTTACAGTAGGATGGGACCAGAGGGTGCATCTACACTGGCAACTCAGATCGACTTAAGGAGGCTTAAGTTGATCTAAACAAAGCCACATCCACACTGGGCTTTTATTAAGTCCACTTAAGTATTTCCTTAAGTTGACTTAAGGTAAGCTTAAGTCAACTTAATAACACCTCGTTTTAGGTCGACTTAAGCCTTAAGTCGACTCCTTAAATCGACTTAAAGCCAGTGTGGATGGGGATTAGCACCTAAATTGACTTTATTAATTCGACTTAAAGTGTTAAGTCGATTTAATAAGGTCGACAACGGGCTATGTCTACACTAGAAAAGTTAAGTTGACTTTGTTAAGTCGACTTAATAAGGTCAACAACGGGCTATGTCTACACTAGAAAAGTTAAGTCGACTTTGTTAAGTCGACTTAATAAGGTCAATTTTAAGTCGACTTAAAGTCGACCTTATTAAGTTGACTTAACTTTTCTAGTGTAGACATAGCGAAAAAATCTAAAGGTTATTATGGAACATTGGACCAATTAGGTAGATCTCTGCAATCTTTTCTGTCTTGACCTTTGCACCAGTGTAAACAAAAGTTTTCATTGTTTAGATTCTTAAACTAGTTTGCGTTCAGTGAAATGTTATTAAAAAAGAAAAGATATATCTTGAAAAAGGCAACTTAACTTTTTAGTTTCCATTTTTTATCAAAGGTTGTCTCACCAACTGAGTATTATTAAATTAATTACCTGATATATTTCACCAGTCCACTTTCCACCTGCAATGAATCCAAATACTCAAGGTCTATGTGAGTACAGTGAATTTCAACCTCAGACAATTTGTGCTTTGTTATATATGATGTGTATGTGGCAGTTAAGTCACATGGTATCATTTCTGCTTCCTGATTGGATGACTGAAACTTTTAAAGAATATTAAAAAATGGTGAGCGGCAAACAGTGAACAAAAAATAATGAATAGTCTTCTTCACTTGTAAATATGGATAGATGTATAAAGAGCACCCATTCTACAACATTTGTAGCCATATTCACACTAATATTTGCAAACAGCTAAGAGAAAAGGGACAGTATCATGGATTGTTTATTGTAACTTTATTTCCCCAGTATTCAGCCAGTTGAACTTTAAACAAGAACATCAGTGGGATTTCATTTTTACCTGGATAATCTAGATTTTTCTCCCAGTTCTAACCATGGTTTAGGAAGGAGGGTGCATTTCTTAGTAGCATGCTATGTTACCACTGAATACAAAAGAAATAGGGGGTGATCCTCTTTCACAAACCTCTTCAGCTGAATAAAAATATAGATTGTCTCATTGGGCCAAATTCTATTCTCAATAGCTCCAGAGGAACAATATAATTATCATTCTACAATTTAAGAACAGCGGATAAATCTAAAATCCTGGACAAATAAATTTAAAAAGGAAACAAAACTGCAGTCTCCCACTATGGTAATGAGTGTGACAGTTTGCTAGATAGATCTATCAAAGCCAGGAAACAGCAATGATGAATTTTCTCCAATAACTTAATTTTTTAAAAAAATAGACTTACTATTGAAACATTTCCCAATTTCTAGCACTTACAGCCTCTAAAAATACTTCTGTAACTATCAACAAAGTTGTTTTTTCCATACAGATGCACCTGACGAAGTGGGTTATAGCCCATGAAAGCTTATGCCAAAGAAAATCTTTTAGTCTATAAGGTGCCACAGGACTCTCGTTGTTTTTTGCTGTACACAGATTAACACGGTTACCCCTCTGAATTTTTTGGGGTTCTCACATTACTAATTAGCAAGGAGATCATAGCTCTTCCAATGGCAGAATAAATCCAAAGGGGTTCCAGAAGTAATACGAGAAACCTCATTTCAGCTGCAATCCTGAAGGAAAGGGAAATCTCCTAAAGAATATTGAAAGCTAGGAATATTCCCTTATAACCTACACTTTCACATGGATCTTGAACAATTTTAAATATTGCTTGATCCATAACAGCCAGTTAGACTATATTTAAATCTTATTTTAAAATGGATCCATTAACACAGGTTTATCATCAGTGTAGATAGGTTGTTACAGAGATGTGGAGAAAATTATATTTGATGGACAGTGAGTGAAATGTTTCCAGGATCTACCAAAATATTAGTCTGATGCATGAAAGAAATAACCCTAAGAAAGAAGACTGATGTTAACTTTAAACAAATTAGCTTTGCAATTAGCAAGGAAGAACTTGGATTTCTTCCAGCCCCACATTACGATAAAAACAAATGCTCAACAAAGTCAGGCATCTGCAAACAAAAGAAATCTTTCCTAACCATTACCAACATATTGGATAGAGAACCCAAAATTATACATGCAAATACTCACAAAATCATGCACTTCAGAGCTAAAATGATCATATTGTCATACATGAATTCATCTGATAATTATACTCAATTAAAGACAGGAAACGTACAGATGCCCATGGCATGAAAACAAATATATGCAATCTGTGAATCACTTCAGCAGCAGCTCCTTTCCACACTTTTGATCTGTGGATGTGAGCACAATGGGCCTGATTCCCTTCTCACTTAAATAGTCCTGCTGGTGACTATTTAAGCCAATGGAATTGTGTCAGTAGAAAACCCGTGTGAATGAAAATAAAAGCAGGCTTTTTGGGGGTGTAAGAACCTTTCACGCTGTTGCAATTTGGTCATCATGTAATTGGTCCAGATTCTGCTATCTTGTAACTATTGGCATATATGACCTGGAATGCCAGCATCTGATCTCAATTACATTCATGTAACTCCATTGATGTGAGTGTTACTTTGAAACATTCATTCTATTTCAGACAGCCATGAAGTAAGACTGTTTCAGTGAACTGCACTGTACCAACTTCAATGCTGCAGTTCTTTTGTGAAGAAAACATTCTTTCTCAGAGTATGGGGCCAGAATCTCTGCTGATGGAAATGATGATAATGAAAACTGATTTACAACAGCAGCTGACTTCACCCATCAGCAACTACGTAACACTAGTGTAAATCCAGAGTAATTAAAATGACTTCTGTGGCATTACTCTAGATTTACTCCAGCATTATTGGCTATGTCTACACTATGAAAAGTTAAGTCGACTTTGTTAAGTCGACTTAATAAGGTCGACTCTAATTCGACCTAAAGTCGACCTTATTAGGTTGACTTAACAAAGTGCTTTCCCTTAACCGGGACTTAGTAATTCGACCTAACTTCCCTTAGGTCGACCTAAGAAAGTGGACTTATGCATCCACACTGGGCTTAGGTCGACCTAAGGAAGGGTAGGTTGACCTAAGGAGGGTTAGTTCGAATACCCCGCGGTTCTTATTAAGTCGACCTAAGCGTTCATTAGGTCGACCTAAGGAAACCCCTTAAATCAACCTAGTGAAAGCCTAGTGTGGACGGGGATTAAGTTAGGTCGACTTAAATCTCCTTAAGTCGACCTAACTTGCCAGTGTGGACATAGCCAATGTGTCCAAGTTTGGTTCACAATGCTGAGTGGTCCCAGAGAAGTCTTCTTTTGTTGTTCACACAACTACCTGCATTACAATATATTGTTTCAAGTATAATGTGCTGGGTAATAATGTGAGAGGACTCCATGATTCTGGAATTAAACTGGCTGTTTATTAAGAGCGGGGCTGCCCTAGCTATAGGTAAACTAGGCAGTTGCCTAAGGCATCAGGGATCGCTGGGCTAAACCTTAGTGATACTGTCACTCAGTACACCAGTTTGCAATACCACTCAACTTGCTTCAGTCGACTTAAGGAAACTGTACTGTAGACGCAGGGTAAAAGTTGACTTAATTTACATGTGTAGATGCAGCCCTACATACTAGTGCCTTTTTGTCAATTCAGCAAAGCTAAAGGATTTCAGCAAAGAAATGCCAATAGATAAAGCAGAGAAAAGATAAAAAAAAAGAAAAAAGAAAGAAAGAAAAATCTCCCAGGTGTTCATAAGGACTATGCATCTCTGAGCTACGTTCTGCCAAACATCACAAACCCTCTATTATTTTACATTATTGCACGCATTTTAGAAACTGGAAACATTCTTACAGTACTGGATCCTTCCAACATTTACATATGAGTTTCCATAAAATTATAGCGGGGAGTCAAAGAAGACATAGATGTTATTTAAAGACTGATTTTGAAAAAAAAAAAAATTATACATCCTGTTGCTAAATCCTCCCTCTCTACGCAGAACTTGATTTCTCTGTGGCTTGAATTGGGAAAATCTATCATGCACAGATCTGTCCATGCCTATTTTTAAATGGGAAAATGTCAGTCTTCTGAGATCAGTAATCCAGCTATGGGGAGTGATGGCTGCTGAAATGCATGTTTCTTTTACCAACTCCATTTCTAGAGACTACTAAGGAAAGCTAGTGCCTCTGGTAAGTACTGTATATACTTTCCTTTGGGACTCTTATTTCCCTTTGTTCTTTTATAGTGTGTTTTTAACAGTGTACACGTGTTTACCAGAAAACAGTGTATGGGTGAGTGTGATATGATAAAGTAGTTCTAATGATTATTTAAGGCCTGCTCCCTGTACTAAATTGAAGCAGTGCCTAGAATTCCCCACAGTAACCACCCCACAGGTTGAGGAGTGGTAAAAGCTCTGCAATTGCTGCTACAGCCTAACGGCATATTCACATCTGTTCACTTGCACTCCTCTTAGGCTTATTCTACACGATCAAATTAGAGCGCAACTTCTTAACTGTGCTGTAAGACTCACGTGGATTTTATTGCGCTGCAGCTTGTACACACGTCGCTCCTTGCTACGTCACAGGATTCCTCGCTGTGATGCGCATTATCGCACTGTATTCTGGGCACGTATCCCAGTGTTCCAATTTCCCTGTGTACTTGCTTGCAATCATGTGATGAAGGAAAGGAGCACAAAGCACCATGGGTAAACCGGATGTTTCCCATGGTGCAGTGCGTTTCCCTAGCATCTTCCTTGTTGCCAGTAGCAACAAGGGAGTCAACTGTAGGCGGAGACAGTTTCGTCACTGCCATAGAGAGGGTGGGGGGAAGTCCAGAGAGGACGACTAGGGAATGATGGGACATTTCCTGAGTCTGCTCGTTGTGCAGTAAGCTTACACACGAGCACAAACGCGCAGCAGATGAGACGCACCTGGTGTTACCACTCTCGTCGGAGTGGTTGTTGGAATGCGCAGCAACAAGGCGCTTAGTGTGCAGCAATAACGTTTCACGTATGTACAGTGTGCTTGTTAACGCGCAGTAATGTTTTTTAATGCGGAATACGGTGCTCGTGTATACAAGGCCTTACATTGTGGTGAGGAATGGCAGGTAGATCAGCACAGTCATAGACCCACTGTCTCCAGACCCAAGCCTTCCTCCCCTCACAGATGGCCATAGGAACTCCTGCCAGAGTTCTGCAATGTGGGATAAGTAGTATGGACCCCTGTGCACTCTTCTCCAGCAGAACTGCAACTCTTCCCATATGGGCATTGCATATGAAGAGGTGACTGTTCAGAACAGGCAAACACAGGGCTGTGTGTGGTTGGGCAGACCCCACGCTGCCCAAGTGCTTTCTGACCCACTAGAAGAGTTTGACACTGTCTAGTGAAGTAATATTTTGTCACAGTGCAGAGGGTTCCAAAGTAGAATTAATTGTCTGCCATGGGTGAGAGCCAGAAAATGTGTTCTCCTTCCATCCCTTATTGTGTTTTAATAAGGTTTGAGGTTTTCTTTCTATTTTTTTTTTAGATAAATAGAAAACCAGGCTGCTGAAGTAACTAGCAAGTCTAATTAGTTCCTTGCCTTAGAATTATCACTAATAGCATGAAAAAATAAATGGTTTATATGTATTGTGATTAAATTGGGTATGTGGGCGACATCAGGTTGTGAAGAAGTTTCCAGCAGTTACCATAGAAACAAAATCTCCAAGAGTAGCACTGTGGAGTGGTGTGATGTTGAGTGGGGAGTTCTAACATTTAATTTTTAAATTAAACAGCAAAAGACAACCAGGAGGAAACAGCAAAATGGTGAATTCAGTGCTAAAATCATCATGATTCTGGCTTTTCTGTACAGATTATCACACTGGCATCTCTTCTTCCTTGGAAATTTGATACGTGAGCTGGCAGCTGGCATGCTACGTCTTGTGAGCTCTCAGCAGCCCATGTTCTGAGATGTATAATAATAATAATAATAATAAAAATTATAGTTGAGAAATAGATTTATAAACCACTCCATTGATGCTAGAGATAAAACAGAAAGATTCCTTTGTAATAATAATTTTACTTAGCACATTTTAACATGAGCTTGTTACCACATAAAATAAGTGCATAATATGTTAGTAACTCCCTATGTTAGTCTTTATTAATTATCAATACAATACAAGATAGCCTTTGGTATGTAACATTTCTGGAAGTGATGTTAAGAAAGATGTAATCTGAATGACAATGACTCCCTAAGCAACTGGGAGCTGCGTATTTGATTACCTTGGTAACTGTCATTAAATATATACTCACTGAGAACTATTGGTTTTCTAAAAATTTGCAAATTTTGCAGCATCATTGAAAAAATCTTTAACTTTCTAAACAATTGAAGTAAATTAGTAGTTATTTTTAACCCTCCCTGCCAGCACTGAAGTTTCACTGTATCACAAAGATAACTAGAAATAATGCTAGGAATCCTTATCTGGACTCAAAAATCCCCTGGAAGCACAATGTAAACATCATCACAATGATTTTTTTTTTCTTCTGAGTTCCCCTAGCAAGCTATTAGTCACATTAATATTGGATTGGGTTAATGGTAGGTCAGATCATAAGAGAATTACAGCACATGGCGTTCACATGTTCAACAATTTCTAAAACAAATTTTAAAAATAATTTCTTTCCTTCATAAAAAGCCCCATAATATGCCTGTCATTTCAGGAACGAATGGGCCTAGGCCTGCATCTCTTACTCATTTGAGGAAAGGTTACTGGAGTGATCAATATTTGATTGTGGCTAGAATCTGAATGGTAACTCTGTAATGTGTTTCTGAGTAAAGGGCATCATGCAGTTGTGCTGACCCAGGAGCAAAGCAGGGACTTAATTGTGCCCGCTGCCTCAAGCTGTGTGTGTATACCAACCTCTCCCTCCAGAGAGGGAGCCCTCTACTGCCTCTGCAGCTGGAAAGGCCCCTCCTGATCAGGCAGGCCTCCCATGCCCTGGCAGAAAGAGGGGGTTAAAAACCCAGCTGGAGCCTCCTCAGCAAGGAGTGGAGAGAGCATGTGTGTGCCAGCCATTGATTAATCAATCGATTGATCCATTGCTCCCTCCCAGATTCCACTGGTAAGATCCCAGGACTGCAAGGTATTGCTGGTCTGGGAGACAGATAACACTTAGAAGGGCTGTGGGGTGACAGCCCCATTGCTGACAGCTCCAAGCCCTATGTAGAGGAGATCCAGGGATATATTGCAAACAGCCCTCCTGTTGGGTGAGTCCTACAACACCTGAGGGGGCTACCAGAAGTTAGTGCAGTGGGGCATGGCTGCTTGCCTGGCCAGGGCCTGAGGGACTTACAGATGGGACTGCAAGTAAGCCCTGCTGTCTGGGGAAGCCCAGCCATGCCTGCAGAGTCTTTAGGACTTTGCTGTGGCCCACCACCAGCAGAGACTGACCGCAGCTCTGCCCTGGGAAGCTCTGGAACATGCTATCTGCCAGCAAGGCACTGTGGGGACCAACAGGAGGTGAGGAGGAGTGTCAGAGCACCCTCATGGGTAGGGGGCCCTAGCTGAAAGATTTCCATAGAGATTTCAACAATTTCCACTCCACAATCAAACTTAGCCTGGAACATTCCACACAGGAGATCCATTTTCTGGACACTACAGTGCAAATTAGTGATGGGCAAATAAAGACCACCCTATACCGCAAACCTACTGATCGCTATAGCTACCTACATCCCTCGAGCTTTCATCCAAGACACACCACATGATCCATTGTCTACAGTCAAGCTCTAAGATATAACTGCATTTGCTTCGATCCCTCAGACAGAGACAGACACCTGCAGGATCTCTATCAAGCATTCTTAAAACTACAGTACCCACCTGCAGAATTGAAGAAACAAATTGACAGAGCCAGACGGGTACTCAGAAGTCAACTACTACAGGAGAACCCCCCCCCCCCCCAAAAAAAAAAACCCCAACAGAACGCCATTGGTCACCACCTACAACCCCCAAGTCAGACCTCTTTATCACATCATCAAAGATCTACAACCTATTCTTCAAGATGATCCCTCACTCTCTCAAACCTTGGGAGACAGACCTCTCCTTGCTTACAGACAGCCTCCCAACCTTAAACAGATACTCACCAGCAACTACAGATCAAACAACAGAAACATTAAAGCAGGAACATATCCCTGCAACAGACCACGCTGCCAACTTTGCCCTCGTATCAACACTAAAAAGTCACCATCACAGGACCAAATCAAGCCACCTACTCCATTAAGGGCTCATTCACCTGCTCATCCACCAATGTGATTTATACCATCATGTGCCAGAAATGCCCCTCTTCCTTATATTTTGGACAAATAGGACAGTCTCTGCACCAAAGAATAAATGCACACAAATCTGACATCAGAAATTGCAACACTAAAAAACCAATAGGGGAACACTTCAATCTCTCTGCTCACTCCATCGACGACTTGCTAATAGCTGTGCTGAAATAGATGAATAACGAATCACAGCTTCAAAGAGAAATTGCAGAACTCGAATTTATATGCAAATTCGACACAGGTGCCTTGTGGTTAAACAGGGACTACAGATCTTTCTCTCATTACAACAGATGATTTGACCTCACCTTCCTCTATGTGCTGTTCCCCAGTGTTTGAATCCTAACAACTTTTATGATTAGCTGTTACAGCCTGACCTGATCCTATGTCATACATTTTCCTGTATTTAATTTCCTCCCATTCTGTAAGTTTTCCATCTTCAAAGCATCTGACGAAGTGGGATTTTCTCCCATGAAAGCTCATGTGATAAATAAATCTGTTAGTCTTTAAAAGTGCCACAGGACTCTGTTTTTGTTTTTTAAATCCCAGTATGATTATAGCTCATGTAGACATACCCTAGGTAGCTTTACTCTAGCTAGCTCAAGTTCCAGGCAGTGAAGAGCTGCCAGCCTGGGCTTCTGTGTGCACTAGCCACCTGAGTAATTACCCACGGTTCTGAATGAGCTTCTAAATTGCAATAATATTGTTGCTTTTAATATCCAGGCTAGCTAGGTTAAGGTAGCTGGGGTATGTCTACATGACCCTCAGACTGCAGTGTAGACATACCTTGAGAAAGGGTCTTGATTTCCTCCTTGCTCCATTTCCCAGCACAACTTTACCTCTCTACACAAAATCTCCAAGGAGACATGGAGTTCAGCATAATGTAATGCAAAAGATTATCAGCAGTGAGGATCTCAGTGGGAACATACACTAGGCAGCTAAGTGCATAAAACTGATCATGGCAGCCAAACTGCTTCTGGAAAACAAAACTTCTGGAAAATAAAAGAGGAAGTATTGCTTGAGGTCTAAAGAGATAGAGATGTCTAGCTGCAAATTCTTATTCACAAAAATAGTGCTTCCATGAGTAGTACAGTGCAGTGAAAGGGACTACTCATATGAGTAAAGGTTTGCAGCACAGGCCAATTAGTAACTGAATCCCTCTCGCAACTCATGTACATTTTTTTACTGAAAAGTTCCATAAATGCCGGTAGGTATTCCTGCAATCCTTTCTGTTGTAGGAAAATAACATTTTTTGTCCATGCTTCTATTTGATTTTAACACACGATTTCCTATTCACCTTTAAAGACAATGCCCACTGACAGTTCGTGCTTTCTGTAGAAATCAAACCACTCCTGTTGAATTTCACACCTCAGCTTATGCATAATCCTTCCCTCCCTTAGAACTCACACAGAAAACAGCAACCTGCCATATTCGCTGTAGTCATTTAGCAGCAACCTGGGTTTATGCATGTATCGAGCTTCCATTATTGCCTAGGGAATAGGATAAATATAATATTTAACATGGAAATTGTTTATTTTCAAAGCATTTTACAAAGATTAATTACATTAATTCTTCCTTGTAATATCTCTGTATGGTAGCTGTATGGTATTATACCATATTTATGGTGCGTGTATACAGGGGTTAAAGTAAGGGGGAACGCACCAGAATGCAGTTCCGGGGCCCGCAAATTTGAGGGGCCAGAGTTCCAGGGCCCCTAAAAATAGAAAAATCCAGCGGAACACATGTTCCGCCCTGCCCTGGCTGCTGGCAGGTCCAACGCCCCACCGTTGTTAATCACAATACTTATTGTGTTATGCAGTGTTTGCTAGTTTGTGACAATAATTGCTATAGACATAAACGCCATATACAATTATAAATATTGTTATGGAGTGATAACCGATGCATGTGGTACTGAGACATGGTTGCAAATGCCTACCTGGGCTGGGGCCCGCACATGCATGAAGGGGGTCCAGACAATACAGGATGGGGGCCTGGAGATTAGGAGGGTTCCAGGGCCCATCAAATTATACTTTAACCACTGTGTGTATACATCTCTGTTTGGTATTATTATTATGCTCAATTTTACAGGTTGGTGAAACTAAAGCAGAGGTAATGGAGATAAGTGATTTTCCTGATACCAAAAAAAAACAATTCTGAGAAATGCTGAGTATGCCCAGATTCCACTAACTTCAGAGGAAATGCTCAGAGGGAGCCCCTGCAGATCAGGCACACAGAGGGAGATAGGCTCAGAATTAGATTTAAGGCTTAATTCGACTTTTTAAAGTCGAATTAAGTCAGTGTAGATGTGGGGTAGCCCTAAGTTGACTTAGGGCTACCCCAGGACTACACCAGTGCCCTCCCTGCCGGGGGGGGCACAGGAGGAGCCTGGCATGCCCCCCAAAGGGCAGGGCAGAGCCCTGTGTGACACTGTCTGGATTTAGGGAAGCATTTATGATATTATTTTCTATCCATATATCCTAAATGCTATAATCCGTAGGAGCTATGTCATGTTTGGTATCAATAGATAGGTAGTAATTTGCTGGGAATGATTATATAGTTTATGTCTAGGAATTGTATTTATATTAGAAGTTATTTAGTTAGGAATTTGGTGTTATTTCTATACTTTAACTTGTGTCATTCTGGATTATAGCATTTATGAGATATCCATAGAAAATAATATCATAAATGCTTCCCTAAATCCAGACAGTGTCACACAGGGCTCTGCCCTGCCAGGGTCCCAGTCCCCCTTTGCCCCGTTGTACACAGGGGGTGCTCCCCCCCGCCACCGTGGACCTGCCCAAGGTCCCTCTACCCCCACAAAGTCGACCTAGAGCATCCAGTGTGGACGCTCTAGGTCGACTTTGTAAGTTCCCCTTTAAGTCGACTTTAATTTTAAGTGTAGACACACTAAGTCGACTTCGTTAAAGTCGACTTAAATTAACAAGTGTAGACATAGCCGCAGATCCCCTGTATTTCTGGTAATACTCTGCACTCCATTACAGGTTTTCTTCTCCCAGATATGAAAACAGCAGATGGCCTACCTTTTACAAATTAGGGACAATCCAGCTCCCATTAAACTCCTTGGGAGTCTTTTAGTTGGGTTTTATGGAAGCTGGTTCATGCTCATTCTGTCTTCTGGTGTAGCCAAAAATATGGCTTTCAGATCACAGCAGCCACTTCAGGGCACACGTTTTAATATATCAGCAGAGGCTGTTAGGGCTGTGGAGATGCCACAGTTAGATTTGCCAAAAGTAGCAAGTCGGGGAGGAGAGAAAAGTATCATATGGGAAAACATTTATTGCTAGATCCATATGACGGTGGAAGGGTAATAGAACCGAGAATAATTTAGGAGACTTAGAGGCGAAAGGCTACATGGGGGTAGGGGAAGGATCATGTTCACTTGGCTGGAAAAATATGAAAGAAATCACTGAGAGGACCTGGTCCAAACCTCTCTGAGAGACACTGGACAGATTCCCAATGGTCTTGGATCAGGCGCAGTATGCAAAATGAGGGAAGCAAAACTAAGACCTCTAAGGGTGTGATTAAGCATCCAAATTTATGCATGCAGTGTTGTTTTAGCCATGCTGGTCCAAGGATATTAAGGAGACAAGTTGCTGCAAGAAAAGATATTACCTCAACCACCTGATGTCTCTAGAGTCCCGATTTTTGGCAGTTTAGTCAAAGTAAAACTCCTGAATCTCACCTATAAGGGAGTTCTTTAAATAATAGTGAAGGTTATGCAATACAGAGGGTATGTAGAATTGTAAAGTGGCATCATACAATATTGCAAATTTTAGGAGATGAATATGTCATCAATTTAATTTTACAAAGTTTTTGCAAAGGTTTGTTAAAAAAAACCCTCACTTTAAAGAAAACCAACATAGATTTCTGTAGCACTTTTAAAGTCTAACAAATTTGTTTATCAGATGAGCTTTTGTGGGTAGAATCCCACTTCACTTGAAGCATATGACAAAGCAGGATTCTACCCACAAAAGCTTATGCAATTAAATAAGTTTGTTGGTCTTTAAAAGTGCCACAGGAATCCCTGTTTGTTTTGCTAAACTAGACTAACATAGCTACCCCTCTGGAACTTGTTATTTGAAGAAAGTTTAACTGTGCTACCTATTGATGCTACAATTATATTTAATAGCAGACAAAAATCTCTCATCTTCTTTGGAGACCCTAGAAGGTCTAACTGAGCCTTCCCATCTAGTCTGCAGTAATACAATTATGTCAAATGTATAACTAATTCAGGGGGGAAAATCCATAAATCTGAATTCTTGATTTATTTTGGTAGGGCGGCAGGGCCCGTCTTAGCCTGGGGACTGGGCTGCAACCCTGAAAACCCCTACCTTAACCCACACTGCAGGTGTTTTAGGGGCTGCAGCCCAGGGCACCGGACAAAGGAGGGCTCTGCCAGCCCATGCCATGCTACAGCACCAATCCATCTGACCCTTGAGCTGGGCCGATCCTTAGCCCCTGGCCCAGAACCAGACTGAGTCCACCTTGGACCGCTCTTTTGGCATTGCCGTGGTCTGCCACCACACAGTGCTGGTCTGCCCCTGAGCGCCACCTCAACCCTGCCTCACTTCCCCGCTGGGAATGGATTCTGCTGCGCCCCAAATCTTTTTCTTAAGTAGCAATGCCCCTGCCCATTCCATTAAAACTATGAACACTGCTTTCTATATACTGTATGCATGGCAAATGTGTCCTTGAAGAACCCATCCTCAAGCTGTGTATTATTCACATCATCCTTTTTCATTCTTCTTATTAACTTCCACTCTTAAAAGAGAACAGAAATAGTAGTTTTTCAACATTACCTGGGTCAGACATATTTGAATTAACACAGGTACACCAAAGGATTTATTTTCAGTCATCTTCACGATAGAACATATTACATACTTTATGGCTACTTTAATTTGCTTCTATCTAATAGTTTAAAACATCTGCTGGAATTTATTATTATTATAAAAATATATCTGAGTCAGTACTGAGCTGACAGGCCTTCAGTGTTGTATGCTTAAAGACGTTCTACTTTATTGAGCTTTTACAAACATCATGGTTAAAGCTCATGTGAATTCTGATAAAATAGTTTGGAGGCCCTATTTATTAGTCCAGTTATTCACATAATTAATGGTATTATAGCATTAACAGAATATTGAATACTAGAGTTATGCTAACGGTGGGACTTCTCTAATAATTTCCTATTTTCAGAAATGCATAACTATAATGGGGGGAAGGGGGAGTGCGACTGCAAAATGTGTTCTGCTAATATTCATTCTGATTTTTAAATGAATTCACTTTGACTCTGCTCACAACCCATTTGTGTTTTCTCTCCAAGAATGTTCTAGCAAATGAATTCACTAGCAGGAACGTTAATTGAAATGTTTTAATTCAAATATGTATTACCCAAGTAAACTGAAAAGCTATTATTTCTGTTCTCAAAAGTGTGGAATTTAAGAGGAAAAATGAAAAAGGATGATTTTAAAATAAATTTTGCAGAATATTCATGAAAAGAAAATTTTGAATTAAAAATTCAAATATTCAGACCAGATATGATTGTAAGTCAGTCAGTCAGGAAACAAACATGCAATATGACCTATGTACTCTTTAATAAGGATTGATACAAAATTTTAAATAGTCACTATTAACTGGTTACAAAGAAATAGAGGCAAAGAATTATCTGCAAAGTATCTTCAGCAAAAGATTAGAAAAAAAAGTATATTTAAAAAAATCATGATTGCTTCATGGACAATTCACAAACAAAAGACCTGAAAGTCACTGATGATTGATTGAATAGGAATTGCTCACCAGATGTTCTTATAACTTTCTCAAAAGTGCAACTTCAGGTTTGACAATTTCTTCTTGGTCTCAGCTCAGAGCTAACTTGTGTGGAAAGCCAGAGCAAGACCCAGGTAATATAATAAATAGATAGATATACCTCCTCTCTTGCTTAAACAGCAATTTGTAAATCTCTAGGAACATTATTTTTCAAATCATTTTATGTAAATGTTGTATGCATTTTCTCAGTGTCTGAAAATGGTCCATGCTAAACAGTCATGATAAAGTATAGCTAGTCAAAGGCAAGAAAAAACATGGAAATCAGCAATAATGGCCAAATGGATCATGGGTAGTTAGTAGACTACTAACTAGATATGAGTTTGAAATATAGTGTGACAGCAAAAAGACAACCCAGTTTTTGGTCATATATAAAGAGAGGTCATTTCATTATTAATTATTATTATTATTATTATTATTATTATTATTATTATATGCAGAAATAACACCTGGAATATTATGTTTATTTCCATGCACATCATTATTAAATATTAAGAAAAGAGAGGAAGTCCATGGAAAAATGACAAAAACATTTCGAGGAAATGAATGAGTGGATTGAGACTAAAAATATAAAATACTCCAAGAAAAGCTATATTTAAATACATACAAATACCAATGAAGCTAAGGATGCTCAACATCTTTGAAATCAGGTCACTTTTATTTACACATGTGTGATAAAGTGGGGATATTCTGGGGGTTTTCTCTGGGTGCTATTTGTGTGCCTCAGTTTGCCCATGTGTGCTGCTTATGTATATCGGTGATGGGACCTGTGTAATCAGTACAGAGACTACAGGAGGGTGGATGGACCTCCCCCAGTCACCTGTATGCAGACCTGGCCAGGACCCCTGACTTTGCCCTGACCAGTTGTATAGGTTGTGCTGGTGAAGATCAAGGAAGTGGCCACCTAGCCCAGGAAGGGGACAAAGGACTTGGAGGGGCTAGAGATCGTGGCTGAGGGGGAAGAGATCAGTCCCTCAGGAGGGGTGCAGTGGGGAGCACACCCCAAGAAGGGGACTCTCCAGGTGGTCGCTGCTATAACTGCTAATCAGTCAGCTAGACCAACCTATCCATGCTGGATCCTGAGAACTAATCAACCGTTCTGACCAACCTATCCATGCTGGATCCTGAGAACTAATCAACCCTTCTGATTTCCACACTGGCTGGAAATAAATACTCCAAGAAAAACTATATGTAAATACACACAAATACCAATGAAGCTGAAGTTGCTCAACATCTTTGAAATCATTTCACTTTTATTTACACATGTAGATGTGGATTTAAGAGCCAGCTATTATTAGATAGACAGAGTTGAAAATTTGGTCTATGGTACTTTGAGAATTTGCTACTTGTAGACTGTGCTTGGTTGCTTGAATCACATACTATTGATCTGCTCTCACAGGGGATGACTCCCAAACCCACATAGAACTGTCAAGATGACCATGCAAATATTTCCTTTGCAAATACTCATGTAAGTTTTTATTTGCAAAGTATTTTGAACATTATTTTTTAGCCCCAAGTATTACTTATTACCAGGTCTTTGCTCAGCTGTCAGCTTTTAGGTCGACAACAGAGTCCTGTGGCACTTTTAAAGACTAACAGATTTATTTATGCAATAAATAAATCTGTTAGTCTTTAAAAGTGCCACAGGACTCTGTTGTCTTTCTACAATAGACTAACACGACTACCCCTTTGGAGCTTTTGGGTCGGTTATTGTTGACAGTAGGAGCTGATGCTGCAAACACAGGTGGAGCGAAGGATGGACATGACTATAGGGTTTTTGTTTTTTTTCCCCGTGGGAGGTAGCAGGAAACTCAAATTGCTGGAAAATAGAAAGAGACAGTTAAAAGTGCCTTCTGAATCAGGTACTTGATGTCACAGGTAGAAGTACCAAAGGGACATCAGTTTTCTGCCTTCCAAGTATCTTCAGCTTTGGGAAAGTGATGAGTTGAAGGAAACAGCCCATTTAATCCTTTTTCTGCTGGATGGTCCAACTTGCTGCTTCTTTTTGGTGGTGCTGATGTGGACCAATGAGATGGTAACCCATGGTTCTTCTGAACATTAAAACTCAACCAAAATGAAAATTGTCCTCTCTCACCATCCAATTAGGAAATGAGACTTAAGCTTTTGAGATCCTGACATTGGAACTAGAATTTTCCTTTGTCTTTATGCAGCACATCCTGTCATGACAACTCGTGTAATACTATTTAGGCCAGAACTGTTGGTACAGCCATCTTGAAACAAAACTTGAACAATGGCTGATTTGTTCCAATTAGCAACTTACTGCCACAAGTTGCTTTCTATGCATCACTTTATGGTGCAGTTTTTAGCCAGCACTGTAGTTAAGCTTGCTCATGTTTCAGTTTCTCCATCCATACTCTGTTAGCTATTGAAATGTCTGATTTAAAGTTTATATAATTAATACACAGGGCCTCCATAGTCTTTGAATTCATTTTAATATTCCACTATACAATGCAAAGTCACTTCAAGAAATACTGCTCTCCAGCAAGCTGGAACAACTGCATAAATCTTCCATTTCTGTTCTCCTTGCTTTAACCACAATGTTTGCACCTTATTATGTGTGGCTGAACTGAGTCTGTGCATTATTAATCAAACAGTAACACTGTTGATTATTCCACTCTGTGGTTGAGTGTCCCCATAACTACAAAATGTGATTTCAATTTGTTTTATCTGCTGCTTCTTTCAGGTGTATTTCACTAACTGGATAGCAAGAGCATGCTTGATTCCAAATTAGTCTTACTTTATCACTGACCTAAAATAAATCAATATGAACTTAATCCCTTTCTTTCTATGCCCATGAGGTAAACCCTGTCATTAGCATTTAAAATGTTTTGACCAAAGCTGTATAGTTGACTTTCCTTTTATACACATTTTAATTATAATATTAGATTCCATCCGGTCCCTCATTTTACTGCTGTGTCTGGCACATCATATAATATCAGTGTTTGATATTAATTTAATATGATTTTTAATTCATTTACTTATTCACAAACAGGGAAAATAGCTGTGCCAGCAGTGCTCTTGCGAAAGTCTGCAGCAATTCTGAGTGTCCTCAGAATATAGAAGAAATATAGCTGTTAAACCTTGTTTTTTTTATTCTTAGGCCTCTGTTCTATCATATCTAAAAGGTCTTGATGCTTGGACAGTTCTGAAACAGAAAAAAACTCATAACTTTGGGCTTTAGTAACTACAACTCCTTTCCAAGAGCCATGCATTCCATTTTGACTTTTTGAGTATGCCTCCAGGAAATACTCTTTATCCACAATTCCACCTTAAGGCCCTCTGTTGTGATAAATAAAATATTTTCAAGAATAGATCTTTTCTATCTCCCCCCATTCCCGCCCCCTCCCCCCTCACTCCTGAGATTTGACAGCCTCTCTGTGGGCAGTAACTTTCCTTTTTGCAGTTACAGATGGTAAAGGAAATCAGAAAAAAACACATCAACTTATTGTTCCACTCCTCCTAGTCTCCATGCTAACACTGATAAAATGTATCTTCTCCCACAATTTTGGAGTTTCATTCCCATCTTCTCTTCCATTCTGATGGTAACACATCTCTTCAAGATGGTAACACATTTTCTAACTTAATTCTCTATATTATAGGGCCTCTGTAGCTTTATGGGTGCTTGACATTTTTGTAAATGTAGTTTATTTGGGAGCTGTAGGATGGAAGATTCAATGCCTGTTTTATTTATATGATGGTTGGCTCTGATGGAGGGGGGAAACCAGGGGAGAAGTTGATAATTACTTGTGTACCTCTACAAGCTCTCGTAGAATCAAAGGATAAAACCCTTAGGTGAATCACCCAGAGACAAAGAAGGGTTCTATTAAAAACAGGCGGTGGGCAAACTACAAAGATATATGTGTTATTACTCCAGCTGGTGAGCAAGTGGAAGGCAAACTTGT
Organism: Pelusios castaneus; assembly: GCA_007922175.1. NCBI lineage: Eukaryota > Metazoa > Chordata > Testudines > Pelomedusidae > Pelusios > Pelusios castaneus. The sequence goes on from ML685837.1 coordinate 3,640,395, forward strand.
TATATGGAGAACACTGAGAGAGCTACTTTGAATATTTGCACCAAAATTGAGCAGTGACTTTGCCTTCAATTTCTCTTTTCTGAATCCTACAGATCAGCAGAAAGTGCACAGCAAAATTAATAGAATCCAAATGCTTTGTAGTGCCATAAAATACCTAGTTATTTCAAAATGTCTCTGTAGCCTGACTGGAAGCATTTACCTTTTGAACACAAAACTTTTAGAAAATCTGAGTATGCTAATGAAACTGTGAGCCAACGTACCTTTTCTAATGCTTTTGTGATATTCCTGTTTCTGGAGCTACAAGGAGAATTACATACAATGCATTTATTTTTTTAAAGGACAACCTGACGTCCCAGTGCTGAGATCCTGCGCAAAAAGCTTAGAGGGTGGGGGAAGTTCATTGTGGCTGGTGGTTGGAGGGAGAGTGAGCAAGAAACAGCTTGAAATGGGGAGGAGTTCAGTTGCAGAAAGAGTGTCAGGTGGTTGTATGAGTTGATACTGCAGAGATATAAATATATAAAGCTTTAAGTCTCTGGCCCAGATGCCATATGCAGCATGTTGCATGGGAGAGGGGTAAGTGCCCAGTGGATGGAGAGAGATTTGTAGGCCCCACATGTCCCTGGACAGCATGGTACAGGAAAAAGTAGTTTAAAGCACCCTGTAGAGTTGTAATATTACACATAATACTTACAGCACAGCTCCCCTTTGCAGCAGCTTAAGGCAGGGTGCTGACAGACCTCTCTTCCACAGCTTTTTCTGCATAGCAGTTTGCATGGGGTTCTTGGGTGTTGTCTATACTTGCCACCTTATACAGTTTTTGACTGTCCCAATAAATATCCTCCTGATTGGACTCAATCATAGAATCATAGGGCTGGAAGGGACCTCATGAGGTCATCTAGTCCAACACCCTGCTAAAAGCAGGACCTCGCCCTCTAAATCATCCCAGCCAGGTTTTGTCTAACTGAATCTTAAATATCTCCAAAGATGGAGATTCCACCACGTCCCTAGGTAACCCATTCCAATGCTTCACCACCCTCCTAGTGAGAAAGTTTTTCCTGATATCCAACCTCGACCTCCCCAGCTGTAATTTGAAACCATTGGTCCTTGTTCTGTCCTTTATTACCACCGAGTACAGCCTACCTCCCTCTTCTTTGGAGCATCCCTTCAAGTAGTTGAACGTTGCTATCAAATTCCCCCTCAGTCTTCTCTTCAGCAGACTAAATAAGCCTACTTCCTTCAGTCTCTCCTCGTAAGTCATGTGCTCCAGCTCACTAATCATTTTCATTGCCCTCCACTGGACTCTTTCTAATTTGTCAACATCCTTTCTGTAGTGGGGAGCCCAAAACTGGACACAGTATTCCAGATGCGGCCTCACCAGTGCCGAATAGAGGGGAATTATCACATCTCTTGATCTGCTGGCAACACTCCTACTGATGCAGCCCAATATGCCATTGGCCTTTTTGAGAACAAGGGCACACTGTTGGCTCATATCCAGCTTCCCGTCCACCATAACCCCCAGGTCCTTTTCTACAGTGCTGCTACTTAGCTGATTGGCCCCCAGCCTGTAGCAGTGCATGGGTTTTTTCCATCTCAAGTGCAGGACTTTGCACTTGTCTTTGTTGAACCTCATGAGGTTTCTTTTGATCCAGTTTTCCAATTTGTCTAAGTCTCCCTGGATCCTGTCCTTGCCCTCCAGAGTGTCTACCATTCCCCCCAGTGTGGTGTCATCCGCAAATTTACTAAGCATGCAGTCTATCCCATCATCAAGATCATTAATGAAGATGTTGAACAGAATCGGCCCCAGGACCGACCCCTGGGGCACTCCACTCATTACCGGTTGCCAACTAAACATCGAGCCATTGATTCCTACCCCCTGAGTCCATTGATCTAGCCAGTTTTCTATCCACCTTACGGTCCACTCGCCCAACCCATACTTCCTTAACTTGCTGACGAGAATGCTGTGGGAAATCGTAAAAAAGCCTTGCTAAAGTCGAGGTATACTATGTCAATGGCACTTCCCGCATCCACAAATCCAGTCATCTCATCATAGAAGGCAATCAGGTTGGTCAGGCACGATTTGCCCTTGGTGAATCCATGCTGACTGTTCCTGATCACTCTATTTTCCTCCATGTGTTTCAGGATGGATTCTTTGAGGACCTGCTCCATTATTTTTCCAGGGATTGAGGTGAGGCTGACCGGTCTGTAGTTCCCTGGATCTTCCTTTTTCCCTTTCTTGAAGATAGGTACTATATTTGCCTTTTTCCATTCCTCTGCGACCTCCCCCATTCGCCACAAGTTTTCAAAGATAATGGCCAGTGGCTCTGCAATCACTTCGGCCAACACCCTCAGCACCCTCGGATGCAGTTCATCCGGCCCCATAGACTTGTGCACATCCAATTTCTTTAAGGAGTCCCTAACCTGACCTTCCATCACCAACGGCCGCTCTTCTTTTCTCCATTCTGTGTTACCCAGCATAGTAGCCTGGGAGCTGGCCCTCCCTTTGAAGACTGAAGTAAAAAAAGCATTGGGTACTTCAGCCTTTTCTGCATCATTCACCACGAGGATACCTGCCTCATTCACTAAGGGACTCACACCATCCCTGATAGTCTTCTTTTTACTGACATACTTGTAGAACCCCTTCCTCTTATCCTTCACATCCCTTGCCAGCTGCAACTCCAATTGCCCTTTGGCCTTTCTGATTTTATCCCTGCAGTCCTGAGCAATATCTTTATACTTCTCCGTTGTCACCTGTCCAAGTTTCCACTTCATGTAAGCTTCCCTTTTATGTTTCACCTCATCGCAGAGTTCTCTGCTAAGCCATGCTGGGCGCCTTCCACATTTGCTGTTCCTTCTGTACATTGGAATGGTATCTTCCTGTGCCCTTAGCAGGGTTTCTTTAAAATACAGCCAGCTCTCTTGGATGCCTTTCCCCTTCAGATCTGCCTCCCAAGGGATCCTGCCCATCAGTTCCCTAAGGGAGCCAAAATCTGCTTTTCTGAAGTCCAGGGTATGTGTTCTGCTTCTTTCCTTCCTTCCTTTGATCAGGATCCTGAACTCTACCATCTGATGGTCAGTGGCTACGCATGAAATCAGGAGAGCAATCAGTGGGTTCTTGGATTCTTGCCATGCTGTCTTGGGTATTTGCTAGACTCTCTGCGATGCTACCCACTACAGCAGCTCTGGAGTCGGTGGTGGCATCATTTGCACAAGTGTGGTCTAGTGCCACATAAAAAAATATTCATTTCACCAGACAGATAAAGATAGGCTATGTAGTGCAATGGTTAGGGCATGGGATGTGGGAGCCCCAACTTCAAGTCTCTGCTCTGCTGAATAAGTGTATTATACACAATGGAACAGTTTCAACTGGAGCAACAGAGCACCTCACGGCAGACTTTACCATCAACCAGAAGTTAGGGCACATCTGCACAAGGAGAGATTTGAATCAGGGTCTCCCACATTCTGTATGAGTGCACTCTACACTGGGTTATTGGGCATAAAGAGGGCACCATAGCTGCCTTCTCCTCCTCAGATTCTTAAGGAAACACATTAACCTGGCTTTAATGCCCGGCTCCAGGAAAGGATTCATGGTTGAGAATCCTGCCCACAGTGAGGCACCAAACTCCTTTCGTGGGACAAGGCTGAGGCCACCCGCCACTCCTCAGCATTTCCTTATGGCTAGATTAGCTGGCTTCCTACTCAGTGTGCTGGCATCTGTGAATCCCTCTTTTAGGTATCTTTCTCTTCCTGTGTATTGTGCAGGGCCTGGGCACCTGACACAGGATGGCAGGGCAACTAGAAGTCAGGTGCTGCAATATTCTGCTGAAATTCCCCCTTGTGAATCGAGGCAGAACTAACTTTACTTAAGGGGATGTAACATTGCTGAGTAGACACCTCTAACAGCACTTCAGACATTGGGGCTGCAAGAATGAATAATAGCCTCTATCTTACCCATATATAAGGTGATATAACATTACTGAGTAAACGCCTCTAACATCATAACCCATGGATATTAGCCTCCATCGTACCCATATATATGGTGATGTAACAGTGTTTAGTAAATACCTCCAACAGCACTACAGATATCGGGGCTGCAAGAATGAATGTTAGTCTCCATCTTACCCATATATATACCCATGGCAGTGCTCAGAGAGTTAATGAGACAGTGATGGTGCTTAGCTTGTTATCTCCTCAAATGATTGACATTTTGGGGGAGGTTTTTGACCAACTCTACAACTAGTCAAAATATTTCAATAATTAAAAGTTTGGATGAATTTTTAAATTGGAAACAACAGTAGAAAAGATCTGAAAAATCTCTCATAGAACATTTTTTAACCATGTCTAGCTGTTGTTATTACTGTTTGGATTGTGGCAGCTTCTCGAGCTTCCCACTCACCTTCTCGTAGTCTCTACCCCAAAAACTTACAATCTGGGTAGATGAGACGTGACCATATGTTGGTGGTGACAACAAACAGTTGCAGGAGCTCAAGGAAACTATAAAATTATTAGGATTCATGCGAGAACCAGCAGCCATTATACACCATCTGCCTCACCATCACTGAGTGTTTAGTAGACATCATGAGTCATGGAGCTGAGATTTAGTAGTTTATTTAGTGCTTGAGTAATTCTTGTAGCTGCTCCTCAGGCATGGACATGGCTGACTATAAATAGTAAATGGAACAGAACTAATATGCCTCATCATAACTGTTGCTGACATGAGCATTTAATATGCTATAGAAGAGTGTGTGCTAATGACGACCTTATAGTATAATGAGTAAGAGGAGAAATCAGCTGGTACTGTCAAAGGTGTTGAATATGCCAATTGACTATAGAAGCTGATCCATTACTTCCAGATGATCCCTTTACAGTGTGCATTTTGCATCACTGTGTAGTGATTCAGAAATCTTCAATGTCAATGATCTTTCTGGTTGGTCATCACTGTTGTTCACTATCTTATTATGACTTCATATTAGCTGGAAATGAGTTCAGTGAAGGAAACCAGGACAATGATAACAACAGATGGCACAGAGTGAATTATTGCTCTGAACCGTAGCTGGCACAACACCCAAAAGAGATAGTCTATTTTATTTTATTGTAATAAGTAAATGGGAAAAGTAGTTAAATATTAATGGTTGGTTAAAAAAAAAAGAATCACAGTGTGTCATCATTTTGAAATTTAACATTGTGACTTCAAGGAGCAGTTACTGATAGCTGCAGAAGTATTTGGGCAAAATAGGACATGTAAGTAATATACTGCATTGTTTACTTAGCTGGTGTGATATGACATGATTTTACTTATATGGAATTTGACTAGATGTGACCACATTACTGTGCACAGATGCGGTTAGGTTATATGACAACAACAATGAAGATAACATCATTACATCACCTCTTTTATAAAATCTATCTATCTGTCTGTCTGTCTGTCTACATAGTGTATTTATGATATATGTCCTCGTGTAGGGTTTTTTTTTGTGACAAAACACAGTCTGGACCCACATAATTTTCTGCAGCATAATCACCAGCCAGTATTTCAAAATGAATGGCAGGAGGCCATCAAACAACTCAGCAAGCGTGCCATCCATCTGCCCCCTCGCAGTTAACATAACATGTAGGTTTTATCTTTAAACATTATAATGTTCTGTAGATATAGAAGTCCTGTGTTTCATTTTCCCAAATAAATGCTATTGTGGATTTTTTGTGTACATTTCTTCACAGAGTAACATTGTCTGATATCGATCAGTATAAACAAATAAGTATTTTTTAAAAAATATATTTTTACTTTTAATTTTTCTGTAAATAATGGCAAGAGTGTATCCAATGGGACTACACAATCTGGAACACTTTTCACCAAAATGTCTTGGATCAAATACTTCATTGATTGATTTTGTTTTGCCAGCATTAGAAACAGTAAAGCTGTAGCAGAATCATTTAACAATCTTTTTTAATAAGAAGAATTTTCATTTGTTTTTAGAAGTCCAATACAACTAATTGCCAACTGAGGATTTGAGGTTTGTCACTTGCAAGAAAAGGCTATTTGAAATGCTGGATTTCCTCCACTTTTTCAAAAATGTTTGTATGTATAATAATATTAAAAATAGAAATACATTTAAGAATACCTCAGCACCTTGTTCAGTATACTTTGGCTATATGTATACATTAAGATCTGCAGTGTTAGCCACATAAATATAGCAGGCAAATAGTCAGTGAATGTCTCAAACATTTCATCACTTGGAGTGAAATCCTGGCTCCTTTGAATTGAAATCAATGAGATTTTTGATAATGACTTAAATGGGCCCGGGATTTCACACTTAGGCCATCAGTGTGACTTTAAGGCCAGCCCACAGTAGTGGGCATTGGAAAGTGGGCAGATACAGTGAATGCATTGTATTTGAGATAGTCATAGTCAGTGGTTAAAGTATAATTTGATGGGCCCCGCAACCCTCCTAATCCCCGGGCCCCCTTCCCATATTGTGTGGACCCCTTTCATGCAAGCCCCAGCCCAGAGAGGCATTTCCAACCACTTCTCAGTACCATATGCATCGGTTATCGTTCCATAAACATATTTATAATTTTATATGGTGTTTATGTCTATATCAATTATTGTCACAAACTAGTACACACTGCATAACACAATAAGTATTGTGATCTTTATATTCCTGATATACACATTTCACTTCATTAAATGCAACGCCAAACTTGGAACACAAAAATTTTAGGTCACTTTCACCACATTCCAGTGACAGCTCTGTAGTGAAACGGGATGGGTCAAGTGCTTCAACAGCACTGGTTAGACGTTTTTCTGAGTTTGGCAACAATCTAGTATTCATACAGTCCGCTAACGCCTGGTAAAACTGACATTTAGAAATTCCAATTTGCTTGCCAGCAATCACGGACATGTTTACACATACACCTTTAAAGCAACCTGCAGCAATTGCCTCGCAAGCCTCTCGGTAGAACTCTGAATCACACTCTCTGCAAGCTATAAACACCTTACTGCCTAACATGACAGAGGCTCCATCTACGCCTAAACCAATCCAATTATCCTTGAAAAATTCCTCCATGAACCCATGTGGTGTCAAACACCGCAGCAAAGCTAATACTATGCCATCAGCAGCAGCATCATTGCTGCCTAATTCAACCAGATCAAGAGAAAACGTAACAGGACCAATTTTTGCATCAAAAATTATGTGCAAGTAAATTACAAGACAAGAAATTTTAATTAAACTTTTACTCATCATTAAAACCGAAATTTGATATTGCTAAGAAATGACACTAAAACACAAACTATGTTTCATCTCCACAGATATGTGGTCTATTATGTCAGCACAAACAACATTGCTATGCAAAACATGACCCATATCAACACCATTTAACTGCTGTAAAGTAAAAGGGTCTGGATGGCGAGTGACCACCACCCAAATAAAAGATGTAAAATGCATGCTGACTTAACAACACTAGTTAGGACAAGGGTCTCAAATTCAAATCTCCACGAGGGCCAAATGAGGACTAGGATATTGGCCCGAGGGCCACGTCACTGAAACCTTTTCAAAGAAGGAATTATTAGAACTAGAGACAGCACTGCTGGATAGCCTTATGACATCTTTCTAGAGGCCTGAACAAAACACACATTTACTTTTAGAATTGCTTCCATTCAAGATCCAAAGGAGTAGCTATGTTAGTCTAGGTCAGCCAAACAAACAAGGAGTCCTGTGGCACTTTAAAAGACTAACAAATTTACAAATTAATTTGTTAGTCTTTAGATGTGCCACAAGACTCCTTGGTGTCCCC
>ML685837.1:3655803-3715727 GCA_007922175.1 Pelusios castaneus
GAACCGGCGTGGGCAGCCGGTTCGGGCCAGCCCCCTAACTCAGTCCAGGGGAGCTGCCAAACCGGGCAGCTCCCATAATACTCAATTTCACTGCTCTGCTAGGGCAGTGAAATTGACATATATGTCAATTTCACTGCTCAGCTAGAGCAGTGAAATTGACATATTTGACAGCTCCAATGTCCCAGAGTGGCCCGGTTTGGCACTCTGGGACATTTCCGGAGGCTGTCAACAGCACAAAAAGCATCCACACAGGCTGTACCATGGAACAACTGTTCCGTGGTAAGTCCTACCACCCTCGTTTAGGTGGTTTACATGTTGCGCGGCAAGAGGGCTGCTGCCGTGCAACAAGAAGCTTTAGAGTGTGGATGCTTTGATTGTTATCGCGCAGTAAGGAGCCTTACCGCACGATAACTTTGTAGTGTGTACAAGGCCTCAGTCTTCTGCACCACGCTTTTCACCATTTGCATTCCTTGCCATTCACCTTGGTGATTTTAATAAGTTTCTCACAAAATTAATCAGAGAAGCAGCAGGTACCTCTTGGGGTTCCGTGTCACTGACAGCTGCATTAATTGGGGCTGTATGGACTGTGGTCTTAATTTCTTTTAGTTTAGGGCATTGATTTCCCTGCACAGAAGGTCTCTAATGGGAATTTTTAGGAGAGGAGGTGTGTGCCTGGTGTCCCAACTGCCCTCCTTCTTCCCAGGGTAAAACTGAGCCCCCCATTTACAGTCAGTTTGTGCCTCTCATACTCTTTCTTGCACTCATTAAACATTCTGGCTTGCACAAAGGAATCAGCCAGGATGGCAATTTCCTGTACAGAGTTTAAAGATTTATCCCATATTCTGTCTTGGACCTCCTCTGAATAGATGCTTTGGAGATGTTCTTGAGTAAAGAGATCAAACAATTGGTTATAATTTTGAGGCCCCCTTCCTCTTTATCCATTTTCTCATTAAGGCACACATTTTATAGGTATACTCACTCACTATGACCCGTGCAAGCACTTTTCCTGAGATTCTAAATTTCAATCTGCATGCTTCTGAGATCATTTGAAACCTTTGCAAAACAGCTTTTTCAAATTCAGTGTATTTCAAAGCCTCATCATTTGTCATTTTATTAAATATATTTTAAGTGTTATCAGAAAGTTTTGCAGTCAGGGTGGGAAGTTGTCCTGAATGCCAAATAAGCTATCAAAAGTGGTAAAGGAATTCTACTGTGCAGTGTTTCCTTGTAGAGCATAGCTGGTCCCAGCTGAGTGTTCCTTGGATGAAGGCAGTGACTAGGGACTGTGAGAACTATACATGCCCTGTCATCATGCCTTGATTGTACTCTCTCCTTCTCCTTTTCTAGGGCTTCCTTGTCTTATAGCTCCCAGGCCTGATGGTGGGCCTCTTCTTGCTGCTGCCTTTCTGCCTCCGTCTCCTTAGCTTTCATGTCTGCTTGCCACTTTTGGTGTTCATGCTCTTTGTCTGTCTGTTCTTTTTCCAGCCTGCCTAGTTCTAGCTTGAAAAATTCTTTGCTGGTGCTCATATTTATACCTTGCTAGTTCTATGTTCCCTTATCCAAAATCAACAAACAGAAACAACAAACTAACTTTTCTTTGACTGTTCCTAGCCACCACATTTGGGACTCACTTAAAACTGCTACACCAGAGCTTAAAGTGTAAATCTCACTTAAAAAAACAAGCTGTGTATAAATCCTGTTTCAAATACAGCATTATCACATTCTGGTGTACAGTCCAGACCAGTGAGGGGTTGTGCCACCCTCTGTCCTGAAGCCTTAAATGCCTCATAATGTTTTGTTGCTGTAACTTCCAACATAGACCACTAGCAAATAGCATGTAGGTCACCCACCCTCGGGATCTGAGTAGAGCTGCAGCCTACCTGCTTGCTGAGTGACGCCAACACACTTCCAGTCCAGAATTGTCCCCCAAAGTGTTTTCTGCACTCCCCATTGCTCCTGCAATGGGTCAATGTACAACAGTTTGCTACTTTAATTGGAGTTACCCAACAATTCAGTTTAAACACAACACTGGATTAGTTTTGATTAAAGAATAGAACAAATTTATTTAACTAAAAAGAGGGAGATTTTAAGTGAGTGCAGGGATAAGACACTGAAGTTGGAAATGGTTACAAAAGAAATAAAGATACAATGCTTTCTAGTAATACAAATTTAATGAACTAGACTTAGCTCATGGTAACATCTTTACTACATGTTCCCAAGAACACAGCTGACCAAATTCTCAAGTCAGGATCTTCCCTTAGTGTCCAAAGGACTGGGTTCTTTGTCTTCTTAGATGAAAGAAAAGAAAGAGAGAGAGAGAGAATCCAGAGGTGTTTATGCTACTCACTTTTATAGTCCGGTCATCCTTTGAAATGCATTTTCCTGAAGGTTATCCCTAGATAAAATTCTTTTCAGCTGTGATGATGGAGACATCGAATCTTGTGGTGAAAGAGGTTCCTTGTTGATGTTTACTAAAATGCAAATTGATCTGTCTCTGCCATGTTTCACTGCTGAAGAATGACCACTTGACCAGTGCTTGCTAATCACATTTGATGACACCCAGTTAGAAGTTGTCATCTTGTCCTTTATGTGGTTTACTCACTTCCTCTACTTGTCTGGTAAACACATTTCAGTCATAGTTTCAGCTTACATTTATACTTTTACAGTGGCATACCAAGGTGGAGGGTGGTGGTGCCAGCCCCTGGGTGCCAACCTGTAGGGGGGTGAGTCTGCCCTGCTTGAGCTGGTACTGGGCTGCGTGACAGGAGTGAGAGAGCCCTGTGCAGGTAAAGGGGGGGTGGGAATGTGGGAGGGATCAGTGGACCCTGACTCTGGCTGCAATGAGTCGCAGAAAGTCCTTCAAGTGGGAGGTGATAAGCAGTGTGTACCCTCCCCCTGGGCAACTAGCTGGCGGTGCTGTTTAATGGAACATGGGGAACACTCCTGCCATTCAGGGGTGTGTGTATGTGTGTAAGGGGGTGCAAATGCAGGCTTGACCCCCAAGCACCAGAGACTCACAGTACACCACTGACTTTACTTTTAATGTTGCTATACACATGACAATTACTGACCAGTGAGTTAGCAGTTTTCAAACGATACCTCCCAAGTTTTCAACTGATACTTCATTAATATTTTACACAAATATTATTACAATGCTCTTTAGGGTGTGAATACAGGAGTTCATTCAGTCACATTCATTCAGACCTCTATTAGAATAATTCCTCTCCTTCTAGCAGTGGACAGAATTCAGCATAGGTCTCCCACATCCCATCTGAGTGCTCTAACCACTAGACTACCAGTTTAAAAGTAGGCACCACCTCCTTCTCTTTCCACTTGTGTGAATAGTTGGGGCCTAACTCATTCTGCCAAGAAATGGCTTAGGTTCCTAAGATGTCTGACTCCAGGAGATGGGTTCCCTGTTGTGGAACACTAAGTAACAATAGGTGCCTCCCAGCAGCCCAGGCTTTGTTACCTGTCTCCATGAGGGGGCAATACTTAGGACATATCCCTCTTCTCAGCCTCTCTCATTGTCTAGCTTAAGCAGTATCTTGCCTAGCATGCTGATTTTATGGATTTCATTCTTTCCAGTCATTCTCTAGGGAGCCAAGGCACATAATTCAGGCTTTGTGAATCACAGTGTAAAAGAAGAAAACTGTACAACAAAAATGTACAACAGTATAACAAGATGAAAACTCAGATACAGAATTAGTTAAGAGAAACATCTAGCTGGTTACTCTAGATTTTGGGCTATCATAGTTTCTGCTGAGTGATTGGGAGTAATCACTCCCTGACTAGGGATGCATGGGTAGGATTCTTCACCAACCACCATCCTTACATTTCCATACAACCTCTGGACAGATGCTAAAGCATTGCTGTTGTATATTCCATGAGTGTTGTTTGTGTTATTTTTAACATCAGACAGTACGCATCTTAGATTGGGCAAAAGTTGGACAGGGAACATGGTCTGCTGATTTTCTCATAATTTTATACTGCGAATGTTATGATACCTCTTCTGATTCATGATTTGCTTATTTGTTTCTTTGGCTGTTCTTTTATTCACAGCAACATACAGTGAGTGATTCTGATAGTAACTAGTAAGAATATTCCCCACTGGCCTGGGAGCCTTTTGGAAATTTAAAAATCATTATTTTTCTGCGTGGGAGAAAAACTGGATTACTTGGGGTTACAGAGCAATAGGGCAGGCCTTTAATTAACAGCTGATTAAAATTATTATGCCCTTAGCACCAATACAAGTGCTAATTGGATCTCATTGGTGATCTAGTTATTTGGGGAGAGTGTGAGTAAAGCATGGAAATAGACCTGCTTTTATAATACTTGTGCTAATGTTCCTATTAAATAGTTTTTTCGCTTTCAAGGGTTCTGCAAATTCAATGTTTTAACTTGAAAGTGTCAGAATTACCCATTTAGATTCTAGTCCATAGAAGAGATTCCATCATCCAATTAGCTGAGTAAATTAAATTTAACATTTCATTAAAGAGAAAAGAAAATGAATGTAATTTTTTTCTTCAGTACTGTTGTCCACAGAGTAGATGATAGCCAATTCAGAAATGTAAACAAATTCATTATATCACACTTTGCCTGTTAGGTTGCTACTTCTATTTAAAACAGGTGGTTTACAAGATTTGAGATTTTTTTTATGTAATAAATTGCATTCAGTAGGGTGGCCATCCCTGACTCAGCTGAGAATAATCCTAATCTACTGATCAGGTCTGTGAAGACTCACTCAGCCGACCAGGAAGTTGATCTTGTAACACCACCCTGGAAAATGGGTAACGTTGTTCGAAGGGAGGCCCTTCCCTTCGAGCCAGTGCAGTGTGTGTGCAGGGAGTAGAGAAGTCAAATGTAGATATGCAAGATATTTTAGGTAACTTCTGCATCTATGTTCCACTGCCACTGAAAAGGGCAGGAATTGTAGACCTGCCCTTCATCATTTTTACTGTGTTGCCCCAGGCCTTTTTTTTGTTTTTAATGTGCTTTAGCTTGCAGTAGAGTTCTTCTCTGACCTTTCCTGTCCATCTCCATGCCTCCTGCCAGGTGTCGTCAAGGGATCTTTCCCATTCCATTTCACCCCCTAACTATCCATGTTTATCCAGCTCTCTCAGTCAAGAGCTTCTAATCCAGGTTTTACCTTGTCCGTAGTCACTCCCAAACAGATCAAAGCACTTACATTATATGGATCTGCAATCATATCTGTCACAATGTGTTCCCTGCTTTAAACTGTGCATCTATCTCTCCAGACTACATCCCCCAGAATACCTTTGTCCTGGGCTGCACTGGGTTTCAGTCTATGTCTGGCATATAGATATCTTTAAAGAGCCAATGTGCATGCAATTACACAGACCAAAATACACTTTCCATTCACTAAAGTTACCACAGGGCCTCATTACAGTGATCAATGGACAGCTTTACTCTGCCTTCTCTTGGTTAGAGCCCAACTGTTTCTCAAAGAATTTCCAAATATTGAAATAAAATTCATATACTGGGGAATTAAAATGAAACTTTGCTCATAGTTTTTCAAGTAGCCATATCTGCTGATACAGTAGTACTAACGCGTTGCTAATTAGCACTAATATCTGGGGCATCTACTACAGATTATTGGCTGCGTCTACACTGGTAAATTAAGTCGATTTAAGCTTGCTTAAGTCGACTTAATTTACCCTTACTTTACCCTACCCGTAAGCAGCTTGCTTAAGTCGACTTAAGGAAAATAAAGTCGACTTAATTAAAATTAAGTCGACTTTATAACACCACCTTTCAATTAGACCTAAGGCTTAAGTTGACTCCCTAGAGTCGACTTAAGCCAGTGTAGATGTGGGGTAGCCCTAAGTCGACTTAGGGCTACCTCAGGGCTACACCAATGCCCTTCCTGCCAGGGGGGCACAGGGGGAGCTTGGCATGCCCCCCCACAGGGCAGGGCAGAGTCCTGCCCACCCTGCCCCTATGCCCTGCCAGGGTCCCTGTCCCCCTTTGCCCCATTGTACCTAGGCACAATGGGGCAAAGGCTGAGTCCCCTGGCATTGGGCAAGGGGTCCCCCCCGTGCCTCCGTGGACCTCCCCTAGGTCCCCCTAAGCCTCTAGAAGTCGACCTAGGCGTCCAGTGTGGACGCTCTAGGTCGGCTTTTTAAGTTCCCCTTTAAGTCGACTTTATTTTTAAATGTAGACACACTAAGTCAACTTAAATTAACAAGTGTAAACATAGCCATTGAATTTTGCAAATTAGTAAGAAAACAAACAGTTAAAAAACCAATGATAATATGTCACAAAATACACTTTGTTCACTTTTTTTAACAAGAATGTTTTATGACAACATTGCACAGCATAACAATAAATGTAAAATACAATAGTTTACAGAAGTAGTGATGCTTCAATATAGAATTCTGCTTCTAAAACTTGATTGAGTCTATGAGCCTGTATACTGTTTATACTGTTTGGTGTCACCCCTCGGGGGTGTTGTTCATCGAGGGGACCAGGCAGACGCTGGGTTCTTTTTCCACCGGGATTATAGCCCGGCCTTGATCTGATGGTAGGGAGGTGCTGACAGATACATCAGTAGTCAGGGGAACTAGAACTGAATAATAAAGGGTTAAACCGAGCCAGCCGATAACCCAGGTAATTACCAAAGGAATTAAGTGCTGTTTCCATAGGGGAAACAGAAAAAGGGGGAGTGGAGTGTCAGGAATTAACAGTACCATGGCAAATAACAATAGAATAGAATCAAGAGAATTATAAGTACAAAGTGTTTATTACAGATCATCTTGGGTACAAGAAGACTTATATCTTTGCTTATCTCTTTTGTTCGTGCACTCTTTTTAACTGTTACACACTTGCAAGGTTTATCTTTGCTGTTATACTATGATATTTTTGTGCTGCAGCATGCTTCAGAATTACTTGTTATTTAATAACTAAAACTATTCTTATTACTCTGCACTTGCCCCTAGCAACAAAGGGGTGCCCCTAACTTCAAAGGGGATGGCAGGCTATCTACCTGTACTCCCAGGCTGGGGTGCTAAACTGCTTGATCCCTAACCTTAGCCCAATACCTTTTACAACCTAGGTTTGGGGAACTAAAACTAACTTCTAGTTTATCCAGTTGTTAAAAGAACAACCTTCCTGCTGCAATCCCTTTAAGGGGACTGAGCCCTACACATCCCTAACCTTATACCTATCCCCCCGTACCCTCGGGGACCAGGGTGCTAAACTTCCCTTACTGTTTCAGTTACTTATATACCTGTTACTTATATACCTGTAGCTACTCTCGAACCAGTGTTCACCTAGGCCTCTTGTGGTTTCTTAATACTCACCGAACTCCTTACCAACGTGTCAGTTTCGCCACCATCGGGGATCAGGTGCTGACCTTTCTTTGATGAGCTCGGGCCAACGTGCCAGTCCAGTCAGCTTCATGACTAGGACCTGACCTTTCTCTTTCTTCTCTGGACTGACCCCACTTGCTATAGTGACCGGAGCCACTGGGCGTCTTGAGTCAGTCCAACCCTGTCCGAAGGGGGTATCTGTGGGGCTGATATTTATAGAGCTTTAGCCCCCTGTGCCCCTCCTGTTTTTACAGAGGTTCCCACAGTCTTTGCCACATTGCCATCGATCATTTTAGTTAGCTGTCAGCCATTGATCATTTTAGTTAGCTGTAAGCTTATCAGGGAGCTATCAGGGAGTACTTTTCTCGTTAGGGTGCTCGTTAGGGCTGCAGATGCTCATTAGGTGACGTCTGAGTTCTTGGCATAGGTTCATGTGAGCGGTTATGCTAAGGCCTTTGAAAACTGGTTCAGGCTTGGGCCTATACTTGCTAACTACTACTCTTAAAACTAATTTCCCCTAATAATATAAATTCCCATTAACCTAATCCACTTTATACATTGAGAAGGGAAGAGACTAACATTTTGTTGTGCCCATAAGATAATGCATGTGAAGTAATGAACTGCAGTTTAGCTAGGTTTTATTTTCTATGGATTTTAGAGGATTCTTGAATATTTTCCCCAAAATAGATTATTAGATTGAAGAAAGGTGTATATTTTTAAAGAGGGAAGGTGGGAAGAGCTGCATTTGTTTAGTCTGGAAAAGAGGAGACTGAGAGGGGATATGATAACAGTTTTCAAGTACCTAAAAGGTTATCACGAGGAGGAGGGAGAAAAACTGTTCTTAACCGCTGATGACAGGACAAGAAACAAAGGGCTTAAATTACAGTAAGGGAGGTTTAGGTTGGACATAAGGAAAAAATTCCTAACTCTCAGGGTGATTAACCCCTGGAATAAGTTGCCTAGGCAGGTTGTGGAATCTCCACCATTAGAAGTTTTTAAGAGCAGGTTAGACAACCACTTGTCAGGGATGGTTTAAGATGGCAATTGGTCCTGCCATAAGTGCAGGGGACTGGACTCGATGACCTCTCATGGTCCCTTCCAGTTTTTATAATTCTATAGGGCTCAAATTTTCTGACTTGAAAAGATCTATAAACAAATAACTGTGACATACTTTGGAACAATTCAACATGTCTGGGTATTGTCCTGTATGTATGAGCAGATCACTACATTTCAGAATACTTCTGGAGAGTATCTAATATATTGACAAAAATTAGATATGCTTACCATAAAGATACCTATTGACAATGTTGCATGTCTACTGGCTATTCTAAATTATCCAATTCTTATGTTTTTTTTTCTTTTAAAGGGAATGCAGTGAATTCAACAGAGCCTTGCTTGCACTAGATTTGACAACTGCTTTCCAGATATTTGTTTTTACATAGAATAGTTGCAGACACTGAAACTAATTGGTAACACTGAAGTTTTGTTTGGAAGAAATGTTCCATCCTATTAAACAGGAGAGATTCAGTTTTACCTGCTCCCTCAGATTTTCATAGGAGAGAAGAGCCATAAAGTTTTATGTCAGTGTGATCATTTCCATTTCCTACTGCTGTGCAGTCTTTATTCAAGGAAAGTAGCATTTCTATGAACCTTTGGATGATCATACAGTGTGCAAAAAGTCTGATTGTGCCAAGGAAGCTACATTACCATGAGCAAGCAGCACATGAAAACATTTGCTTTTCATGTGCTTATGCATGTTGATCAAGAGGTCAAAGAATGTATTGGAAGAAATGTTCTTTGAATGACAATAGCACTTAGAGGCTTCAACCAAGATCTGACCCCCATAGTGCTAGGCACTGTACAGACACATGGCGAATAATAGCCTCTGTCAAAGAGTAACAATCCAAATAGACAAGAGCAATGAAGGGTAAGAGGAGAAACAGGGACTAAAAGGTTGCCTAATGTCAACAGCTGTTGAGTGGAAGAACTGGTATTAGAAGACAGATTACCTGATTTCTACTCCAGTGCCTTGCCACTTGACCAGTCTGAAACGGAACTGTCCCAGTTCTTTGCCTAAAGTTTATATAATTAGAAAATGTGATTTCCTTGAGCATTTCCCACTTTCTTCCCCAATGAGTAAAATATTGAATCCATTTTTAAAAGGATGCTGATCCATTAGAATTTAGTCTTAAAGATTTAGAGATTATAATTACTTGAGTCTTATCCAGTTTCATTTTGTGAATAGTTATCTTCGAAGTGCCTTTGAGTTACCCTGATTATTGAAATAAAAATAAACTTACACTGAAGGATATTTTGATTAGATGGAAAGAATATACCCAGCATTCAAAGAGAAACCTTCTTTGTAAACATGTAAACTAACCCATTTGTCTTATGTGTTTTTCAGTGGTTGTACCATGGAGGTTTTCAGCTACTTCCCACCAAGACCAAATTGAGACTTAGTTCCAAGCTTGTATCAGCTGAAAAGACTACATTACTTTATACCAGACACTGGAGCAATTTTCAACCAGCCCTAGCACCCAGATCTTTTCCCCACTCAGGACTCTGCTTAGTGCAGCCCATCATCTGGGCCATTAACCTCTGGTTACTTAAACTAAGCAGGAGATAGGGCTGTAGAAATTTGGTAGTCATCTTTTCTACCACCTCTTTCACTCTAAAATAGTGGTTCTCAACCTTTTGCAGGCTGACACACACCTGATAGCATATTGTGACCCTACAGGACACACCAGCCCACCCCCCACAGGCCGAATCCAGCCATCTCCCCGGCTCTCCGTGCCACACTTACCACTGTATGGTGACATAGTAATGTGTGAGAACCACTGATCTAGAAGACCTGAGGAGAGGCTGCGGTGAGCCCAAATACAGGAAACATGGTGCAATGATGATGATGACATTCTTTCTCCCTGCCTTCCTATATGGTCAGTGAGTGTTCCCTCATTTTATGAATCTCCACTAGCTAGGTAGATGAAATAGAAACCTCAAAATATTCCAAAAAGTTTTGGTCAGGAATGGACTGAAGTTCTAACTGGGTTGAAAATCACTCCATATATTCAGGTAGGATAATAAAACAAACAAACAAAAATCAGATCACAAAATAATGGTCATTATTGTTTGATACTTGGAGGGTTTTGATCAAGCCCCTTAAGTTCAATTGATTTCAATGGGCTTTGCATCAAGCCCTTACAAATCAAAGTAGGCCATTCCCACATTTTTTTTAAATCTAAAATTGAACAGCGCCCCATGCTGTCCCACTAAACGGAGACTTGTTGATTCAGTGTAATGAACAAAAATATATTTCTGATGTTACTCCTCACAAATATATTTAATGACAAACGGAATTACTACTCAGTGGAGAATTATTATTTTAATTTACAACCTGAAATATTACAACCTGCTGAATATAAACAATATATTTCTGTTTGGATTACAGTGGTGTTTCCTAAACCTACTGCTTGCTCAACCTGTCCTGTACTTTCCTGATTTGCTACTCTGCAGCACATTACCTTGGAAACCCAACAGAAGCTTTTATATCACTATGGAAACAAATCAATATAAATATCTTTACATTTTATTTATAGACTAGGTTGTGCAAAAGGCAAAATACACTCTTGATCTGATGCAACATGAAATGTGGTACAGTTTTCTTTGTAATTTTAATGTATGAAATTATTAGGTGACACTGACATACATTGTCTTTTTTGCACTGCTGCAGGGGATAAAGAAGCAATTGTCACTTTCTGTCATGTGTTACTTTGATTCAAAGATTTTGCTGTTTAAGGATTATATTTATCCATATGACATTGAATATAAGAAATACTGAGGTTGACCAGGATCTCACGCTTTAACTGGAGATGCACCGTATCAAAATTTTTTGCAAGCTGCTTCTGTAAGTGGAGTAGCAGGTAAGTAATCCAACTGTTACAACCTTCTTTTCTATAGTTGGTGTGTGGATATAAAACTCCCAAATGATTTTATATGGGTGGCCGAATACATTTTGAATTGATTCTGCCTTTTCTCAGCCTCCAAAAAGGAATAAAAGTAGTACTGTCTCTATTTTACATGAGGAAGGAAGTTCAACAAAATGGGAATATTAAAATAATGGGCCAATCTTTACATCTCATGGTGCTGGATATGTTTTTCATCCTCAGTTTTCTATCTAAATTCTGAACAAATAAGACTTGACAATATACCTATGCTTAAGTCAATTCAATTTTAGGGACTGGGTGCCGATGAAGGATTGGTCATGAGCTATAGAGCCTTCTGTGCTCTGTTTTGACTTAGAAGCAGGTTATCTATAAGTGAAAGGTGTTACTATTCAATGGCTTTTTCCTTGGCCTATATGAAATGAGTAGGAGGTCAATTAAATGTGCTCTCCATCAAATGCATCATCACCACAGACAAAATTAATTGGATATTTATTGGCAAGCTCGACACTGGAGGCTGTGATTGAAGGGAGATGGAGAATAAACTATTTTCTGCCTTCCGAGAAGAAGTGACCTCTCCAGAAGAAGGGTACTCCATATTGGTACAGCAGCATGGTGAAGCTCACTTAGTTGTGTCCCATTCTGTTTCTGTTTTATGGAGTACTGACTTCATTATCCAGCGCTCTGAACATAGAAACTTTCACAGTTCAGAGATCGCCTTACAATTTTAAATTAAATATTAATTTAAATCATGGAGATATGATAAATTTAGAAGGCCCTTTAGGACCTCTTAACCTGTGAGTCTTCCTTGAGCCACAGGCACTCATACTCTTTTGCTCTGTCACTGATACACTACATTGTAAGAACTGCTACCAAAATGATTTACCTCCTTGTCTGACACATAAGAGCCAGTGAAAACCATTTTTGAGTTTTTAAATCCCTACCACTACAAATCTATAAGGTGCAGTTAAACAGTACAATAAAATTCCTTGGTCCTGATCTATACATATGAAATAAGACTATAAGAGTGATTAAAAATAAATTGATAACCTATCCTTTCCTTGATCTGAGTATAGAAGTGTACAATTCTTATATTTGGTTACCATCACAGAACTATTGTACTCAATAATAACGATGAGTCTGATTCTAATTTACACTATAGCCATTTTATACTACTCTGAAAATGTAAAGTGACCTTAAAGTGAGCATACATATAATTTATGCCCAGTTGATGGTGCTTACAATGCCAGAGTTGTGGAAATTGGTCTTAATGTAAATGAGAGTCAGACCCTATGGCTCCATTTTTGCAATCAGACCTGTGATGGTGACCCCTGCAATTGTGTGGAGCCCCATTGACTTGAAGGGCTATGCTTGAAGCCAAGACTCTGTTTGTGGGCAAGGGTTTGCCCACAGGACTCTAATTGCAGATTCAGGGTAATTGATTGTATCACAACAATTCTTACTTAACATTGATGCCTAATTTACATTTGCTTTTGGTTTAATGAGGCCAGTCTCTCCTCATTATATTCTTGTGAAATGTGTAGATTGCTGTCCAGCCTGATAACATAGTGGTTTGTCAAAGGCCTTTTCTTCACTGCTAAAAATATGAGGTGTATTTTTACCTCAGGGAAACTAATGTATGTGAACTATCCTGGGGTAAAACCACAGTGAAGCCAAGGCGCTTTAAGTTTTCCTGTTCAATACACCAGTTGAGGTCAGCACTGCACCCCCCTACCTGGAGTTAACCTCACTTACTTTACTTCACAGTAAAACTAAAGTACCATATTTTTACCTTGAGTTAGCACTGTCAATGATATTTATGAGAGGATGTGGGTGTTCATCTTATTGGAGGTTCAGTATTAGAACCTTTTCAACACAAGTAACTTTCCACACAATGAGTCTAGGGATTTCTTTGAGTGAAAATGCTCCTTGAAGCCGTGATGATATAATAAGTCTATCAATGATGACCTTACAAATGCTACATGTGAGCATGGGCATAACTTGTAATATGTGACATTTGAGAAAGTTGGTTGCATGGTTCCACATATCTTACCACACCTCATTAAGCAACACCTCACCACTGCAATGACCAGGGCATGGGCAGTCAGGTCTAATGGTCAGAGTAGAGGGTCAAAACCAAAGATGGCACCCCCAAGCTAAAAGTCAGAGCCAGAGACAATGTCAGATGCCAGGCCAGTGGCCAAAGCCGAAGACAGTATCAAGAGTAAGACAGAAGAGCAGTGGCCTGGATTAAGGCAGGATAGCAGGAACTAAAAGTAGCCCAGAGCCTGGGATGGGAGGACAGAAAGCGGAAGCAGGCAAAATGCAGGGCTCAGGAGTCAGGTAAACAAGAGCGCTCCGTACGCAGGCAGCTAAGGATTCCTCTCTGTATGCTCCAGTAATCTGTTTGCTTGATGAACCAGAAGAACATGAAGTTCCAGTCAGAGTGGGATCCATGGGTATCACCATGGTCATTGACTTTCTCTTTAAAAAATTTCCCATTTTCATATCGTTTGAGATGAAGGCCTAGATTTGTTACAAACTAGTAGTTTATGGTAGACTATTAAGTGCCACCAATATATAATGTAGAAAAAAACAAAATAAACAGCCAATAAATAGAAGCCAAATCAATGAAAATAATATGTTTGCTTGTTACTGAAGAAATATGATTTCTTCTTTACCCTTACTTTTGTAAATATGCAGCTTTGATATCAATGAGACTGGTGAGGCTATGGAAGGAAAATGTAAATGATTGCAGCTGTTCCCAATGTTTTGGTTTTTTTCAAAACAACAACAATAGAATAAAGGATGTATTTCATGTTCTTTCTCTGGAGGATGTGAGCAACAATTTGTGAATGATGAATGAAATAAAAAATCCATATCCACTACCCAGTGACTATACAAACTGTGCTTTACAGTTGCTGCTGGGGTCTTATGCACCCTTTTATTCCACACACACAACAAGGAACAACAATGATAACCAGAAAACCTCCATTAAGTCCAGAAGTCTCAAAAAAGGAGAGGAAGTTGAGGGGAGAAAGTCAACTAATTATAAATTTCAAATATGTTAAATATGTAAATCTTTTACATTTGTCTTTCCTTTTTCCTGGATAGAAAGCCTGCATCACTACAGTAAGAAACTTTAACTATCTTCATATATAGTTGGCGCATTTAGAAATTATAATTCTAGAAATATGAATCATACTAGCTCTGTTTTCCAGTTTTAATGCAGGAATATTTCTGAAACCTTTTCTATGTTTAAAACCATAATGAACTATTTAAGTGCACTTGCTGTAGAACCTTACTCTCTCCTCTCAGTAAAACCCTATTTAATAAAAATCTGGTTCTTTATTTTTTTTAAATGTATTGCTACCTTCCCTAAAGTCTGATATAGCTATAGGATTTCATACCAGAATTGCTTTAAGAGGAGAAATTTGCTTATCTCACAGTCTAACAAATAAATGCATTACTGTGGTACTAGGATACAGAAAGTTCATGAGACAGTAATCAGGAGATTTCTTACCCCAGCAGTGCATAGCAGCGTGGAACACCAGAACAGTGGGTTGTGACTAACATTATTACAGATATGAACAGTTTTCACTCAGGTGTTCCCCAACTTTTTAATTCTGTGAATTACTGTAAAAGAGAGAGCCCTCTGACAATACCACAAAATTGTTGGTTTTATTGTGAGAACCACCAAAAAAAGCCACGCAATGCATAAAGCACAGTTTAAGAACTTATTTATTTAGAAGAGAGAATTTCAGAGCTACATATGGACAACATGGTGCTAAATTAAGAAACTTTACAGACTGTTTAAAAACACCTGAGTGTCATAAGGTTACAGCTGTTGAAGCACCATAGCAATATCTGACTTAAAGTATCTACAAATTAACATATTAGAGGATACCCACATTATTTGGAAGCAGAACTTTTTGGAAATGGTTCCACCATTCAGAACAATGATCAAGTGGCTCATAAAAAAAGAATTCCAAGCACTCTCAGAAGCTTCTATTTTTATTTACCCATAACTCAGAACACCATTGTTATCCCTTGTCTCCTAGTTTAATAACTAAATCTTTATTTTTCATTAGTGTAGACAGAGCATCTGCAACTGAAATAATTAGGGGTTCATCAATACTCATGCATTCTGTTAGTCAGATTCTTGCTCAATCAATATACAACATAGTGAGTCTGTAAAGAGAGATTTCCATGTATGAAGAGTTTAAACTTAAAAAGGGGGACCATTTAGGTGGGGTCAGTGTCGTACACAACAGCATCTACCCCTTTCACAAATATGTACATGTGAATTTCCTGATTAAGCGGGATGGCCAGGTAAATCCAATTTTGTCTTGATAACATTAAAATAACACAGCTGATGAAACAGTTCCTTATACTATAATGATTTTCTTTGCAAAGACAAGTTTCATATTAGGGAAAGTTATAATGACTTATATATATAATTGCTTATATATATATATATATATATATATTGATTCTGCTATTTTAAATTTCAATAGTGTTTTAAAAATGCAGGATGTCCAAATTTCATGTTTTCCTTACTGTTACAATAATAAAATGATGTTTACTAGTGGGAAACTGCAAATGATTCAAGACCTAACAAACCCATGCTGCCCTGAGGATATCTGTAACTAATTGTTATACACTGAAAAGTAGGCAGCGTTAGACCAGCCTAGAGATGAACTGTAATTTTATGTTCAAGTCTACTATATTCTTGAGCTATTAATCAGATTGCTGAAATTTCAAAATCCAATTATGGGTTTTGGATGTCTTATTATTTAATCCAGAGTATTCTTCCTGTGCCACAGAGGTGTTTCTTCCTTCTTCTTTTTCCACCTCAGAAGCTTACCTACAAAGAGAAACTGCATTGTATCAGAGGAAATATAGTCCTATCAGGTAACAGAGATCATAGGGGGAAATTGAGGCATAGGGGACCCAGAACTATAACTTCCAGGAGGCAACATAGTGGCTCAGGCAGAGCTTAACATCAAGCTGACTTGAAACAAAATTTTTCCTGATGCAAAATTCCTTGAAAATCTTTTTTACCCCCTGGAATAGATCAGTTTAGATAAAGTACCATTTTCCAGTTGGAAAACATTTCCTTTGAAATGTTTTGACTAGCCTACTAATTATCATTGTTAGTTTGCAGATTACACTAACTGATCAGTTATGTACAAGACTGTATATTTTTATTACAGGAATTAGTAGATGGCCAAGCATGACAGGTTGGCTACTTTTGAGTAGTCTTTTATTATTAATTATTATTATTATTCGTCTAGCCAAGAAACCGCAAATGACATCAAGACCCCACTACATTATACATGTTGTAAGAGACAGTTTCTGCCCCCATAGAGTTTATGTCCAAACAGAAAAAGGAAATTATTATTATTATTATCCTAATTTTACAAATGGAGAAATAAGGTACAAAGAAATTGTCACTATCCATACAGTAATTCTGTGGAAGAGATGGGAATTAAATATACATCTGAAATACTCAGCCAGTAATTTAGCCACCAGTCTATCTTTCCTCTGCTGTTAACCACCAAACACAATTTAAGTTATCAAATCGCTTTAGTTTCTCAGATAGTTTTACTTGGGTATTAGAGTAGTGGTCTTCAACCTTTTTTGGGTCAGCTTTACAGTTTTTCAATATTTTCACATTTGCAGTAAGTTTACCACCCACCTACATAAATTGTTATTTTTTATAAATTGCCACTGTCATTAAATTAATGGCTTGTAGGGCCCATCAGAAATCACAAAATGCCCACTAGTGGGAGGTATCACTTGGGTTGAAGACCACTGTATTAGAGGATGTTGGGACCCGACCGTGCACTCATAGGCTATGTCTACACTTACTAAAGTTAATTTGAACTAACTAATTCGAATTAATTTAGTTAGTTTGAATTAACTTAATTTGAACTAGCAAAATTTAGTTCGAATTAGCAAACTGCATTGAGTTCAATGGGCTGGTTAGTTCGAACTAAGCAATTAGTTTGAACTAACATGGCCACATTGGTTATTCGAACTAACTAGTTCAAATTAACCCTTAGTTCGAATAGCATATTCGAATTTATTAGTTTGAATTAAGGAAGCCCTTAATTTGAACTAATTAAAACCTAGTGTAGCCATGGCTTAAGTTAGTTTGAATTAAGCTTCCTTAATTCGAACTAACTTGCCAGAATAGACATAGCCATAGAAATGACTGACTTTAGTGTTGCTATCTTCAACAGGAGCAAGGTCATGCCCTCACAGGACATGTGTTGATATAGCTGGACAGAGCTAGAAGGTGATAGTAGATGGAGTTTTTGACCCTACTCCTATAAACACTTAAGCACATGCTTAGCTTTATACATGCAAGTAGCCCCACTGAAGTCTTGGAATTGCTCACATGGGTAAATTTAAATACATATGTAGCATTTGTAGGATTGGAGCTTTAGTTGTTTACTCTGAATTTTATCTCTTGTTGAGTCAGATGAGATTTATATTGTTCAAAGATCATTTAAAATCCTGAGTTTTTAAAAAGCCAAATTCAGCAATTACAATAGTCTGTTTACAATAAATCTCCATCTTTTTTTTTTTTGCTTTCATGGAGTGGTGTTGTCTGATTTAGAAGATTCCTGCTTTGGTTTGTTTTCTGCATTCCTGTTATTTACTGTTACATGAATAGGAATATGATTGTCCAAATATCCTCCCACAAACATTTTGGCATGATATGTCATGTGTCAATCAGAGGCAGCACTTTATTCCCGTTGACCATTAAAAAATGTTACAACCAGCAGTAGAACATTTCTAGAAATCTATGGCTATGTCTACACTGGAAAGTTAGTTCGAATTAAGGAGTCTTAATTTGAACTAACTAAAGCCATGGCTACACTAGGCTAATAGGGTATTCAAACTAAAGGGTTCATTTGAACTAACTAGCTCGAATTAGCCAATGTGGCCATGTTAATTCAAACTAATTTCTTAGCTCAAACTAATCGGCCATTGAAATGAATGGGGATCACTAATTCAGACTAAGCAAGTGCCAAGAATGGCACTTGCTTAGTTCGAACTAAGTTTTCCTATTTCGAATTAAACTAATTCGAACTAACTAAAATTAGTTCGAATTAGTTAGTTCAAACTAACTAATTCAAACTAATTTTAGCAAGTGTAGATATAGCCTATGACACATCTATTGGAATATTAAAATCAGTGATAGCAGGGTGCCTAATGCCATTGACTATTATTAGTTAGTCAGTAGGGGAAAAGGAAAGAAGCCACTAAAATTTTCACATCTTGCCTGTTCTCTTATTACTTCATTAGGTTTAATTTGAGTTGATGTGCAACTTCTCTTATTTTAATGTAGGATCATTTGGTCTGTTTAGAGTAATGATGTCACTGTTTGGCTTGCTGTGCTTATCATTTTCCGAAAAGACTTAGTTTATTTGATGGTCTATTCTGCACTCCTCATCTCATCTAGTTGCCTTGAAAAGAATGATTTGACATTTTTGATTACACGGTCTTTGATAGTCTGGGTTTGTTAATTTTTAACTACTATTTCTTGCCATCCAAGAATCAAGATAAAAAAAATGTCTGCTGCTTACATTTTGCCACTGGGGGCTGGGAGGACGGGGGTGCTTGAACAGCATTCATGTTGTACTCCCTATCAATATCCAGCCCAAGCCAGGGAAGCTAATGATCTGACCAGCGGACCAAATTCGGTGACGGCCCCTGGTTATGTGCCACCTGAGGCATGTTGCGCACACACAAAGAAGAATGTCAATTTCATAATAAACAAAATTTCCTGGAAGTATCAGTTTCCCTCATTTAAATACACAGATGTAATGAAATTTGATAAATCAGACAGCAGGTAGAAAAGGCTAGTATAAAGCAAAGAAGGGTGTGATTTAGAACCAAACTTTCCTGAAATGTGTGGATTTAGGCTGGACTCTGGTATAAACAAACATAAAAAGCTAATTGATGGATCATTAACATGCACCTGCAGATTAATAAAAATGAGCCATATAATAAACCTTTTAACATTTCACGTGCTAGGTTAGAATATTAATGTTTCTCATTATCAGGTTTTCTGCAGGGGAGCATACAGTGCTAATACAAAGTTCCATCTGCAAGCCTGTGACACTAGTTGCTTCTGTCTCTATCACCCGTCATATTAATACTAGTAAAATACCAAATGGTTGGGCAAAACTGTACAGCCCTCTAATTTCGTATATATCAAACAGGCAGGTGGGAAAGATGCTTTGATACATATCCACAGAAATAACTTTCCCAAGCCTGTCATGTAGAAAATGACAATGCCATTGAAACTATTATATTTAAGTTTTTTATTGTGGAGACAAAATTGGATCCATCAAATACTTCCACCTTTTGGCCTTTCCTGGGATGGAAGAAAAGCCAAATCATCGGATAAAGCTGAGTGTGAAATTTTGGTTTTATACAATCTTGTTAACAGAACAGCTGAAACACATTCTTAGGAGGACAGAAATAGAGGAAACAGAAAGTAGTACATAGATTTTTTTGGAAATCAAGACATCATATTGTTGCCACGGAATTTTTTGTGTGCAAAAATGTACTGGCTATGGCTGTGCAAGAGGGTGAGCATACGCAGGGTTAAGGCAAGGGAGGGCTGCAAGTTCTTGAAAAATAGTTCAGGTTGACAGTGTCAACCTGATGTGCCTCGACACACACAGTATTTTTTTAAAAATAATTTTTCTGTAAGACCAGTATATGCAGGATTTTTTTTTAAAAAAAAAAATCTTTTGGGGTTTTTTTGTTCCTAAAAGGGACTTCTCGTGATTGGCTATGATAACAACCATACCAATAGGAGCAGGCACAGTTGCCTGCTCTCGTTTTGCACCCTCATGCCTTTTCCTTTTCAGTTTCCATCTTCTTGCTTTCTGACAGGCATTCTCCCTCTTGCAAAGCTTTGGAAAGACTGGACGCAGGCACATAATGGCAAAACAAAGCGTGATTAAATGCAAAAAGTAAATAAAGTGAAATAGAAATATTGTTTCCTTAACTAGTTCAGTAACAATAACTTATGAGTCACATTTAAGAATAGCAGGTATAAAATTTTAAGAAGGAAATGTGAAGATGTCCCTTTAAATAAGTGCTTTAAAAATCGTTTTTTCCAGTCCCTCAGTGTTTTACAGCATAAAACAGCCTCATGCTGAGTTCTTGTCTTAGACCTATTGCTTCAGGTCATGCACTGTATCATCATAACTGATGTGGAATAACACAATAGGGTTCATTTTCAGCACAGCTTGCAGGGGAATTAAGAAACTTAAATCACTGTTAATGGGAGTTCTACTACCCCATATCCATCGTGTATGCTGAAAGTTTCCTCAGTGTCAGGATACATTTGAAGAACCTACTAAAGCCTTAGAGAAAAGAGCAATATTTAGTAATCCCCCCTACCCCCCCAAACACACTGTATATATAAAGGAAAGATGGTTGTTTTGTGGGTTTTTACCTAAACTGTTCTAGACCAAGTTGGATGTGTGATAATATTGTCTTCCAGTGGTAAATGGACCTAATATTTTCTGCTTGGGCAATAGAAGTTTTGTACATGGAGTAAGGGTGGTGTATGGCACTTACTTTATAACTTGCTTAGTAGCCTCAATGAAAAATTCACTACCGACTCAGAATTCATTGATAATATTCCCACCAACTGCCATTTGCTGCTCATCCATGCGGAAATGAATTGGCAACAAGAAGCAACTGCATTGCAGCAAAACAGGGTGTGGAATTGAAGAGTCTAGGGACAAAAACGAAACATAAAAAGGCAATTAATCTTTCAAAAATACCCTCCAGGGATAATAAGTGGGAGGGCATGCACACCTAGGCCTGGCATCTAAATCAACTGGCAGTCAGAAGACAGAACAGCGTAAGAGAAGTTTTGGAAGTATGCTTGTGCAATAGTGAGCAATAACATCCACATGAACAACTGAATATTCTATGGTCAAGAACTGGATAAAGGATAATCCAAGCACTGTGCCTTAGAGGGTTCATCCAAAGAGATGTTGACATCCTCTGAAAAGAGAGTGTGAGTGTGTTTTTCATTAACCTGAGGCTAAATGGTGTTTACCATTATATTCACCTTTATCCAATGTCTATTAAAGAAGAACGGATGAGCATGCTGGAGTGACAGCCTCATCTATCTACTCCCTTTTTGTACTTTCATGACTAAAAGGAGAGACATAGAAGATTTGCCATCTTTAGGTTCTTCTTTCCTCACATGCTTATGTTGTGGCCCAGATGATTTCTCCTGTCTTGTGCAATTCACACTCTTAGCCTGAGAAGTAAAATGAGAGAGTGTATGTTATCACTAGCTGTTTGTTCTCAGCACTAATCCTACATGGTTGCTTTGATCATTTCTGCTCTGGTCCCCTGCCGGGACCAGGTGTTGGTATGTGCTCCACTGGAGGCAGCAGATAAAAGAACATACAGAGATACAAAAGTTTATCAGTGGAAGGGAAGATTCATACATTCTCCCCCCTGCCAGCAGACTTCAGTAGTCAGGATCTTGCATGGGAAGAGGGTCTAATAAGACTGAAACAGGCCTGTAATAGAAACGTCAAAAGGAACTAATGGTGAAGAGCGGCCATTATTTTGAAGATTAACATATGAGAATCAGATACCAGCATTAGGCCTATAGTCTTAAATCCTTCTGAATGACTTGTTTGTTGGAGCAGAGGCATATTTTTTTTCCCTTTTTAAAATCACTGAAATCTATTTTCACTACAGTCTCTATCATGAAAGTTCATATTAGTTGCATAATGTTAACTGTTGGGAAACAATGTCTCCTGCCAGAGTGGCAGTTTAACAAGCCATGCAACCTCTGATAGTTTTGGGGACATACTTTAATGCCTCTTTCTGCCCATTACTCTAACACAACCACCTCCAAGCAAGAAATGCAAGGCCTATTAGCCTTCCCTGCTGATTTTATTATTATGATTCACCACATGTGAATTTACTTCAATTAGCTTCCAGCATCCACACTGCATACAAAATTTCCACGGGCAAAAACACAGGTTCAAACCAATAAGGCTATTTAAGGCTGTCATAGTTCCCATTTGATCAGACAAACAAATGTTGGGGTGGACATAGGCTGATGTTTGAAGGTTTAATCATAAATTACTTGGTTAAAGACCCTGACTTAAACCACATAAAATAGGAAAGGTTAAGCCTTGCCTTTAACTTTTTGTACTAGTTATTCCAGAACAAATTCATTTACTGGTCTGGGACTTCTGCACCCTCCCTCTTCAAATTCCAGGTTTGGTAGCTTAGACAATGCAGTGACATCAGGTCTAACCATGTACTTTCCAACTATTCTAGCCTTCCTGCTGCTCTTCTTCCCTCTCATGCGCTCTGCCACAGTCCCTGAATTTCCCACCTCAGATTTTGCTCCATTTGATTCTATAAGCCAAAATAGCCCCTCATCCTCAAAGTATCTTACCCAGCAATCTGGCTCTCTTTTTTTACCTTCTCACAGGGTTTCCAGATCCTCAACCAGGTGCAAGCCAGAGCATCTACTAGTTTCCTTGTCTGTCAAGTCCCAAGAGATCTTGCTTCCATTCTAAATTCATTCACTTGCCCCTCTCCGGTGCCTAACAGAAATAAACCCCAATCCCTGTGGAGAAGCAGCTGGAGACCCAGGATCCAGTCTGTAACAGACTCACAGCAAAGATTGCTCAGAGTTACCATCTCACATTAAAACACTACTAAAAACAAAACATAACAATGAACTTTATTAACTACTAACTAAATAAACATTATCTTAAGAAAACAAAATAAGGTTAAACAGAACAGTCCCCACAGAAACCCCATGAGAAAGATACCCAAGAGTCCCAAAGTCTAGGTGGACTTCACCCAAAATCTCAGCTACAGTCTCTGGTCAAGTCCAAAGGCTTGAGTGGAAAGGAGTAAGCTGTCCTCTTCTTCTTTGGTTGCAGGGATCTTCAGTAGAATGCCACACAGGCTTTTCTTTCTCCTCTGGGATCAGCACCATCTGGTCAACTCACTGGTTAACCAGCCCTCAGTCCTATATTCCTGTGCACAAACTCTGCTGCTGAAAACTCCACAGGAGGGAGAAAACCATCTTGCTGTTCACTCCTGGCTCAGCTTCTTTCATGAACACTGAGCACATGGGCTCGTCTCACTGCAGCTCCTGCCTGTCTGCACAGACTGCTGCTCTCATGAGGAAAATACCAGCAGGGAAACATGTGCAGCATGCTCAAATGCGACCACTCCCTGCTTCCAGAAATTTCTGGTTGTGGGCAGCTAACCTGCCCAGCAATGGTAACCCACCCTGAATACGTCTCTTAAAGAGATAGCCTGTTTTAGGCATATGGGTTACACCTGCACCTTTTCTCAGTAAGCATTGATGAAAGACTTACTCCTCCCAGTAGCCCATGAAAC
The DNA here is from genome assembly GCA_007922175.1 of Pelusios castaneus. Lineage (NCBI taxonomy): Eukaryota > Metazoa > Chordata > Testudines > Pelomedusidae > Pelusios > Pelusios castaneus. Next base: position 3,679,514 of record ML685837.1, read on the forward strand.
CTCAGTTCTCCAAATTCCACTTCTCCTTGGCAGAAACCAGAAAATGGGCTGGGCTAGACCTGTAGCTTGTCCTAAAAGGCCAGAAAAGCCTATTACACAACATTAATGTGTTGTGTGAGCCATGCTAAACACTTATAATTGCTTTTGCTTGGGTTATTTGTTTTCTCAATTGTCCTATGGTCATATTAGAAAATGTTACTGGGCGTAGCAGGCTTGATTTTGCTGTAGTTAAACTCATGCAACCTGACTGACTCCCGTGAGGTGGTACAAGTTTAACTGGTGGCGCTAATTGGCCCTGCAAGAGCAAAATTTTGCCTTTATCTGTGACGGCTGTGCAGGGGATGAAGCTGATAGGAGGCCAGGCATCTGGCATTGTCACTCAAGCTGGCTCAAAGTGGGGCACCACAACGTGCTACGGGACAAGATTTACTACCTCAATCATTTGTTAGTTTGTCTAATATTGCTAATGTTGGCTGGTGCAAACTGCTGCTGACAGGATGGGCACTAGCCAGCAGGAATCCTACACATTCCCCTAAAACCAGAGATCATTCCAAACAAAACCCCAAATACAAATGTTGTGTACCTGAGATGGATGTAAGGCAGACTCCAAACATACCCACAGGTGGGGGTTTAAAATTCTGATCTGAATCTGAACTTTTCTAAAATTTGGGGGTATTAGAAACAGGCAGAAATGCAGACAGAGTCTAGGTTTGCATCACAGGTTTTGTTTCAGACTCATAAGTAGCCCTTGAGGAAATGTTCTGCAGGTTGTCAAATGTCATAGTAAGAGGGCCCAATTCCTAGGGCTTTTTCGAGCACAGTGTAGACATTCTGCTCCCCCTTCCCACTTCCCCCTTCTCTATTTTTTGGTGAAAGGAAGTTATTCCCTGCTCCATCTTCTCCATCCTGGCCCTACTTGTACTCCAGTGCTACAGAGGGCAGGATTTTACCATTAGCACAAATTGCATATTGAGGATAATATATACTTAATATAGAATAAAACACTTGTGAAGCCAGAAACTTTCCAACTCTGATCTGTCCTATTCATTTTGGAACAAAGATCTAAAAAGCCACAAAGTCAAATAAGATACAAAGTTTCTTTTGGAAAGGATATAACAAGAGGAACAGAAAGAGCTGGTACAGAAATTGTTTGGTGAGAGGAGCAACTCTTCACAGCTGGGCTAAAGGCTACTTAGGAATATTACATTGTGTTTGTATGTTTAAGTGTGGACACTTTGAATTACATTCTTAAAATGAATTATAATATTTGAACCAAAAGAATGTACTTAGAGCTTATTTCAAAATGTGCTGTCAATGGAAATAATAATATTTTCTACAATGGCCCCAAACAGGCCCCAAACGCCTGTCAAAAAATCCTGTAGTCCTGAAATCTATTTATTTCTAAAAAATTCTACATTATAAAAAAGGCTAGTCTCTAGAATTATAGGCAGCCCTGACATAAATTACAAAAAGAAAATTAGTTTTTCTTTTATCCACACACAGAACTGACTCCCTTACAAAATAGAAAACACAAAATATTCCTTTTTCATTCGGCTCTAATCTCATCAAACGTGCCCCTCTGCATCATTGTGTAGCATTATGCTATAGCATCATGCAGAATATAAGTTAAAACATCGCTGTGCATAAGCACTGAATATTTACTAACTACAGACTTTGTTCATTGGCTGTACAGCACCTACCATAATGGGGTCCAATCCTGGACTTGGGTTCTTGTATACTATGGTAATACAAATACTAATAAAAATAATAATAATAAATAGTAATTAAGGGGAGAAAAGCTACACATTCAGTTCATATCAGTTTTGTTGTGTCTTACTTAAACCTCACAATATCAGTAAGTTAAAAAAGATGTTTGGCTAAATTCTCAGGCAGAATAAATCCTACACCAAATGTTATCTATTAATTCTACAAGTAAATCAATCTCCTTCTGAACTAGTCTCACAGGTTATGTCTACACTGGCAATTTAATTCGACTTAAGGAGGCTTAAGTCAACTTAAATTAAGCCATGTCCACACTAGGCTTTCATTAAGTCGACTTAAGAAATGCCTTAAATTGACTTAATGAAAGCTTAAGTAGACTTTCTAACTACCACTCCTTAGGTCGATTTAAGCCTCCTTAGGTCGACCTAAGCCCAGTGTGGACACATAAATCCACTTTGTTAAGTCGACCTAAGGGTAGTTAGGTCGACTTAACAAAGTGGACTAAGTCGACTTAAAGTGTTGCCACTTGTTAAGTTGACTTTAACAAGGTCGATTTTAAGGCGACTTAAAGTTGACCTTATTAAAGTCGACTTAACAAAAGTCGACTTAACTTTTCTAGTGTAGATATAGCCACAGTGCATTTAATCATATAAAATGGAGGACATTTTTAATGAATGTAATAAGGGCTGAACTCAGAAAACATTTTCATCATCATCCAACCCAGAACTGACACAACTGATTTATTTTCAAAATGTGTTAAGATTTACTTTTCACCTGATAAATGTTGGCTTTCATCTTGTCAACATAAAAGCTGTTGGCAGTTGGCGGAAACAGAGCTACTTGTATTATAAGCTTCAGCAAAGAGCCCTACAGTACTCAGCGCAGACAGATTTTGTTTTAAATCCAACAGCCCCTACTCGTAGGGATTCTGATCACCCTTAGCATTGGTACTGTAGTTATTAACAGAGAGTAATCATTCCTACAAATCTTATTGAAATAGGTGTGACATTTATGCAGACAAAATTACTTGTAATTGTGAACAAAATGCAAAATATCTCTAATACAGATAATACAGATACATTTATCAGGATAAATGCTTTCTGACATTTTACATTAAAACTTCATAATAATTGTATTTAATCAAATTGGAATAGAACTGAAAGGTTTTTTGAACTTATCTGTATGTCACTAAATACTGAACATATTATCATCACAGCTTGGAGCTCCCTTTATGAATAGCAATAATATAGTTCTTGTTACATTAATTATATAGTCTCTTGCAAATGAGATGGTAATTATGACCCTTTCATTTATTTTTTCCCTAACTTTCCAAATGTTTGATGAACTCAATACAACAGTACAGTAGTGAAGGGAGAACCACTAAAGGCTTGGATCTTACATGAAATGTTCAAACTCATCCAAATTATTCCCAGGCCATGCAGTAGTAATAAAAGCACTACCGTTGGAAGCCTGTATGACCATGTTTGGGATATAGGAGTGTTGATGAGAGGATATATATAGTTACTGTGAGACTACTTCATTGGCTCATAGGTTGATAATTTTTTTAAAACCAGATGGGACCATTAGATTATTTAGTATGACCTCCTCTGTATGACAAATCATAGAATTTCATCCAGTTACCTCTCAGTTGAGTTCGATAACTTGTGTTTGGCTAAAGTATATTTTCCAGAAAGGCACCCAGTCTTGATGTGAAGACATCAGAAGATGAAGACCTCATCTTTTCCTTTCATACTTTGTTCCAATGGCTAATCATGGTCACGGTTAAAAGTTTGCACCTTATTTCTAATTTTACTTTGTCTGGCTTTAGCTTCAAGCCATTTGTTCTTTTTATGCTTTTTTTTTCTCATTAGAATAAGAGCACTTTAGCAGCAGGTATTTGCTTCCCATGCGAATACTTATACACCCTAAGCAAGTCACCTCTTGATCTTCTTTGTCATAAACAAATCAAGTCAAGCTCCTCTAGTATATTACTGTAAAGCATTTCCAGCCCTTTAATAATCTTTGAGGCTCTTCTAAGGCTCTTCTCCTCTGAAGTTTTTCAACCTCTTTTTAAAAATGGTCACACCAAAACTGAGTGCAATATTCCATTATCTTACATTTTATCAACACACATTTTTTTAGAGACAAAAACCTTTTAATTTAAAACATTGTTTAAGACAGTGATTTGTTTCTGTTGGCATCAACAGAAAATAAAGGGACATTTAAACTATTTATAAGAAACAACAGCTGTTTACTCTGGAAGTAATCTCTGAACAGATATGTTTACCTGACAGGATGGAGTGTCTAGGGTATGGATTAAATCCATTCAATGTTTTTTGTCAATTTTGAATTTTAGTTTAATTTTAAAAACAGAATTTATTCTTTGAAATGGTCTGACAATGTCTCAGTGAAATCCAGGACTAGTGGGAGCTCATTGCCAGGTTCCTCAAAATAATATTTTCACTTGAAGGTCTTTGTTAGTTAAATGTAGCAAATTTTAAAATTACATTTATTGTTGTTACATCTCATACAACTGTAGATATTAGAAAAGGAGGAATAATGGTTGGGTACCTGCTAAAACTTGGGCCAGCAGCCTCTGCCATTTGGGAAGACACTGGTATTTGAACTGTAATCTACAACTGGCTTTATTTTGGGATTTATCAGTTCACTTTTTGTCAAGCCTTTTGGCTGATACAAAAATATAGGTCCAATTGACACTGATGATGCCCTATTATTTGACTGAACAGATTGCTGCCTCCCCAAACTGTTAAACAAAATATGTTGTTTTTAGTATTAATCCATTTGATTTTAACCTGCTAGTTGGGTTAATTTGAAATTAACATGTTTTCTTAGTTTGATTTGCATCATGAATTTACTCATTTTTGTAGTGATACTTTTTTGTAGTTTTTATGTGAGGATTAATTGTTCAGAGTATATTTATTAAAATAGGCTATACTGGACCGCTTTGTCACAACAGTATTTTTGCTTTACGAATGTGACAGCCTAAGAATCACCAGAGAACTTTGGGGGATCTCAGGCACTGTAAATTTTGCTATTAGTATATAAGGCCATAGATATCCTCCTATCTCTGAACCACTAGCCATTGTTTCTCTCTGCACCCCTGGTTTAACCTTACAGTGTAACTGTGTATTCTTTAGTAAAGTATGTCACATAAGATGTCTTTGGAATGTTCATGATGTATTGATCTTTATTGTTGTAGTAATATGTTTGTTGCAATTTCATATGTATGGTTATGAAGCTTCACTCTGTAACATTCCCAAAGATGTGTCCTCAGGGCTTGAAACATATGCAGGCAAAACTCTTCCAGAACAAATGGGCGCTTCATACCTCATCATGATGTTTATAGGACAAACCTATCTCAGGCTTCCAGGAAGAAAGGAATGGCTCGGTTATCAATGGAGAATCAGTTAGACCAGTGGTTCTCAACCTTCCTAATGCCGCGACCCTTTAATACAGTTCCTCATGTTGTGGTGACCCCCAACCGGTGTCTCAGTTCCTAAGACCATCGGAAATATGTGTTTTCCGATGGTCTTAGGCGACCCCTGTGAAAGGGTCGTTCGACCCCCAAAGGGGTCGCGACCCACAGGTTGAGAACTGCTGAGTTAGACCCCTGAGTGAATCATCTCACTTCTCTTGGTTAGCTTGAAACCCTGAAGTTGTAATGCTCACCAACTCAGTTCATGGATGAATCCATATTAGGATATTGTATTTTACCTGACACTGGGTGGGAGGCAAAGCCCCAGAGGCAAAAAGGAACATTATAAAAGTGGAGACATTTGCCATGCTGAGTGCCACCTCCAACTACAACCACCACCAGTCAACTGAAGTGCTGACCAAAGGGGAAAGTCTGGCTGAAGGGAAGCCAGTCAGCCTCTAGTAAGAATCAACTAAGTTTGCAAGGTTACTGAAGATGTTAAGCTTAGTTTAGAATGTGTTTTTCTTTTATTTCTTTTGACCAAATCTGACTGGTAATGTTTTGATTTTCACTGAAAGCAGTGTGTTTGGTTTGAAGTATGTTGGAGATTCTACCTGGAATATCAAGGCTGGTGCTTATCAATTTTTTTGTTCAATTGAAAAACTTATATGAGGACTTCATAAACCTCAGTGGACATAACTTAACATTGTAAGACAGAGGTTCCTAGGGTTTCATGTGGGCCTGTGGGTGATGGCTGGGGTCATTCTATTGTATAATCCAGAGTGGCTAGCTAGAAGAACTCTCTCACTTAGTTAGAAGCAGTCACATGCTGGAGCTTATGTGTGAATGGCCCAGAATTGGGGATTCTCTCAGCAGAGCATAGTAAAATGAACTCCACGAACGAAGGATTGGAGTGACACAGCAATTCACCAGCCCAGATTGCACCAGGGGAACACCGTTCACAGCCATATCACTCGTAAATAAGATTTCTTACTGTTGTGATTGGTGACCAGTGGAACCTGGGGGTAGGGTGGTGCTTGGCAGTGGGGGGAGGGTCTAGGGCCTGCAAACTTGCTGACCTTGAGGCCAGGACAGGCTGGCACTTGGAGAGGCCTGGCTGGCACAGGGAGGTTGGGTTTAGGGCTCACAAATCAGCCAGGGGCAGGCTGGTAATTGGGGGGCCTGTGACCCAGCTGGCACTGGGATGGGGCAGGCCAGAGTTTGGCGCTGGGGGGACTTGGCTGATACGGGTGAGTGTGGGGCCCACAGATCTGTCAGGGGTGGCCCAGCACTTTTGGGGGGCAGGGAAGGCCCAGAGCCCATGGCCTGGCCAGCCACAGCCCAGCCGGTGTTGCAGGGGGAGCGGGGAGAGGTGGCCAAGGCCCTTGGGCCAGAGACTTCAGCCCACAGTGCTCCTGCCCTGCCCCTGGATTGGCTGGTCTGCCATAGCAAGTCCTGTACCTGCTGGGGCAGATCAGCAAACCTGGGGGCAGGGCAGGCAGGCTGATAGTGGGCAGTTGTACAGGAGGTCCCCTTTATACATCAGGGTTAGGGACCAAAAAGGAGTGACGTAAAGCAAAATGACTTATAGCGGGGACTTTTCCCCCATAATACTACCTACTGTGTATGTAAATACTGGGGGTTAGGGACTGTAAGACCATTATTTCTCAGAAAAGAGTAGGTATACAGTAGATATTTACCATGTTCTTCAATCATTTTCCTTTATATAATGTAAACCCTATTAATATATTTATGAGCAATGACATACACACAACCATTTTTATTGTAAAGAGCATGGATACAGTACAGCACTGTATTGGAGACACATCAAGACAATTTGAAATTTACAATGTTAATGTAATTTTTAACATACGGTAAGCTGTTTTTGTTTCTTAAGCAATTACACACATGAAAACATTTTTTTAACAAAGCATGAATAGATAAACATAGAATTTAAACATATGTAAACAGAGACTTTCTTTAAGAACGTAAGTGTGGGAAATTTTTACGTTGAGTTCCTCGATTCATCAATGATGTCAGTACGAAACCATGTGTAGTGGGGCAACTTATAAACTGTAGCACTCCAGGGGTGGGAACTTTCTCCCTGGAAGTGCTTTCGGGGAGGCATGAGGGTGGGGGCAGCAGATTGGCTGCCTGTCCAACAGGGGACGCCAATGGCAACAGTGGTCCAGGGTCAAGGCCAGGTTTAGGAGCACTTTTGTGCCATGCTCCAGAGCTCCCTACTGCAGCCTGGCAGACCATGACTGACCAGGCCAGTTTGAGCCTCAGGGCCCAGCTGGTGAACTGGAAGCACTCAGGCCGGGGCCACATTTTTGGGGGGCAGCAGGGCCCCCCTTTAGCCCAGGCCTGTAATCCCTAAAGCCACTGCATTAATCCGGCCCTGGTGGCCAATGCCAGATGCTTCAGAGGGAATGAACAGAACAGGTGATGATCAAATGATATCCATCCCATTGCCCATTCCCAGCTTCTGGCAAACAGCAACTGTAAGCTCTTGGAGGCAGGACCCTCTGTTATTACATTTCATGTTGTATCTAGTATTCTGGGACCTTGATCTCTGACTGGAGCCTCTAGAAGCCACTGACTACAAATAGTAATACTCACTGATTGTGTCACTTACCACTGGACTGATCAGTATGGACAGAGCACTAGTGAATGTATGGTATTGTAGGTATCAGCCTCTACTGTGATAGGTATAGACACTAAATTATTACCTATAGTTTTTTCCATTCAGTTAAAGAATGACAATTGTATCTATAGAAATTCCTGAAACTCAATGGATCCCAAAAGTATGGTTGTCCTGGCTCTCATTTGTCTTTTGAAGATGTGTCCTAAGTAACACCCATCTAACATAGGCTTAAACTGATACACATTTTATTAATCCAGTAGGGAAAATATCAAACTAAACAATTCTTGACTCACTCCACACTTTTCAGGACTCAGATATACTCATAGTTAGTTACAAAATAGCAAAATTGGGCACCTAATTTGTACAGTTCACATTATTATTATTTCTTTTTTAACCTAAGTACTTGTGAGTTAAGGAAGTAGTACCCCCATTTTACAGAAGGCAAACTGAGGCACAGAGACATTAAGTAACTTGCCCAGAGTCACATAAGAAGGCTATAGCAGATCTGGGTACCTGGAACTCAGATATCACTGTCCAGTATTTTATCTATAAGGACATCCTTTCTTCAAGATGAAGAGTGTTTTGAAGTCAGTGGAGTTATGCTTGCACAAAAGCAAAGTAAATGAGAGGAGAATTAGGTCCATCATGTTTCTGGATGGAAATATGAATATATTCACATTAACCCCCCACAAAACACCCATCACTTGTGGGCCATCAAATATTTATTAGGACAAAATGTCTTCACTCAGTTGCCAGTGCTCAGAAAAAAAATATTAATTTTCTCTTTGCTATTGGAAATGGGGAATGTTCCCATCACTTCAGCTGAACTCCAGTTGAGGCCCAAATATTTTATATGTGTAATTATTTTGTCAATACACTTCATTCCTGGTGTTAAATGAACCTTATGTAATGAAGTCTGTTTTTCTTTCTGAATACTACTGTGTCTGTACCCCTTTACTGTTGAAAAAACATAATTTATTTAAATCCCGAGCACGTTCATAATTCAGTCCTGACTATTATACAAATCTTAAATCAAGTTTTAAAGATTATCTGACTTTAGATAACTGACTATAATGTTGTGTTTAATTTTTAACACCAAACTGTTGAAGTTTAGCATATATTTAATCTTTAATGGTATACACAGCATCAGCTCTGAAGCTTTAAATAGCCTTATTGTTTTGAACCAGGGTGTGTTTTTGCCAGCAGAGATTTTCCTATGCTGTGTGGATGCTGGAGTCTAATTGAAGTACATATCAGGACTGGAAATGAATACTAGAACAGAGTATATTCACATATGGGGAACTGTAATAATAAAATCAGCAGGGAAGGTTAATAGGGCTCACATTTCTTGCTTCGTGGTGGTTGAGATAGGATAATGGGTTGGAGGTAGTGTCCAAAAAATATCAGTGGTTGCATGGCTACTTAAACTGCCACACTGATAGGAGGCATGTGTTGTATTTAGTTGTCTGGAACCAATTAAAAGAAATAAAAGCAGATACGAAGCCTTTCTTCAACATGTGGGAGCATTTTCTCTCAACCACATTCCAGGGTAGGAGCTGTCAATTCACAAAGCATTTATGCATCTCTTCTTATCACAGACATATCTGTCTTTTAACCCCAGGGGGTATTAAATGACCAATCCCTGTTCGTGAAAGGTTAAGGGTCATCTTTAGTTGTATAAACATCAGGAAATTCAAAGTTAAGACCATATTGTAACTTTATAATAAAGTCCTTTCATTATTGCCCCAGTTTAGGAAGGTATTTAAGAATGTGACTAACTTTTGGCTTAAGTACTTTACTGAATTGGGATCTCTATGATCAGTCTGGACAATAATACTTTGTGGGACATACATTCATCACAGGCCTGATAAAAAGACTTTGAGAGTTCACTTCTATAGATTGCAGATATTGAAGATCTCTTGGGAGTATCTGGTTAGTACTGAACTGGTGAGATATGTAAATAACAATTACCTCCTAATGGCTTAAATACTAAACAACAATGAGAAGTAGGTATGTAGGAGAGCCGCCACATAGAAAACCACCACGAATAGTTTGGTCATGTGACTAAGTATACCACAGAGATTTGTGGATAAAATGGGGAAAAGTGTTATTGCCAACATCTAACAAGCCACTTGAGCCAAAGACGGTCTTGAAATATACACAAAATACAGTCAGAAAGTGCACCAGCAGAAATATTAAAACAAAAAGGGCAAAAGTCATTGTCATTGCTAGTAGAACAGAATGTGAGATTTCAAACAGAAAAATGGCCAGCAAACTGACACAATAGCATCTATGCCATCCTCACCACAATCATGTCATAACCAAACTAGTTTTAAAGAAGTGTTTCTCACACACAACGCATCTGTGTGTATATGACATTTGGCATATTTTTTATTAAAAAAAGAAATTTTAATTTGCTCTTATTTTTACCTTTTTCTACCCTTTTCCAGTGGATACAAAGGAGAAAAAAATCTTTGTCCTTTGGCCTGAGCCTTTACACAAAGTTTGGGGACTTGCCAGGTTGTTTCCATAAGGAAGAGAAATTGATTATATTAGTTAAATATTTCTTTGTGACAAACCTCTTTATTTACAATGAATGTCCACAAAATTCTGCTAACATAAACATAGGAATAAGCAACTTGCAGTCATAGAATCATAGAATAATGATACCACCTCCCTAGATAGCCCATTCCAATGCTTCACCACCCTCCTAGTGAGAAAGTTTTTCCTAATATCCTTATACCAAAATCCTTGTCTGCTTTTCTAACAAGTTTTGTGCTCACAAGAACCACTGTCGCTCAGCTTCCTCTCAGCTCAACATTGCTTTCTATGACTTTTCCTCATTTCTGCTTCTGTACTGTCCCGGACAGACATGCACCCACGCACAACCAATCAAATCACTATTCCCGCAATCAGCCACAGGGAAACCCCTCCGTCCACATGGCTTAACTTCTGGTTGTCCTTGTATGTAGCTTAGAGCCTTGGGTAGTGGCTTCTATTGTCTCAAGCTATTTTCCTCCAAAAAGGAACTTGCTCCATCTGTTTAGCCTGAATGAAAGACAGTTAGCACATGAATTGATTTTAAGTAGGAATTTGATCTGAGGATCAAAGACATGGATCAAACACAGTCACTGAGGCTTACAACATAACCACTCAAATATTACCTTACAATATGGGAATTATTCTAAATGAGGTTAATACATACAGCTACTCACAAAATTCCATAATGTCTAAACACTAAATGTATTCTTATAACTATAAAGCCTATTTTAAAAACACTAAAACCAGGGTGAGCCACACTGATTCCAGCTATGTTTTTGTCACGGTTCACCGAGAAATGGTGAATGAATGAATGGCATGAATTGGCACCTGCTCTGCCAGTGTCAAAGTAACCCAACTGACCAAGGCCTCAAAAGTTAAGATCACTTTCTTACCCAAACCTCTACACTGAGAATATAAAAACGCTCCCAAAATAGAGTTCTTTGAATATGAAATGAGGAGGGAGAGGCACCACTGGGCACTTTCAACCCTTTTTTTATTGATGGTACACTTAAAACAATTCGTCCTCCCTTATTCTTTTTAAGACTCTAAGGCAAAAAATAAACAAACCAAAAAACACACAACACAGTAGAAATGTGATAACTATCCCCAAACCTAATCCTACAATTAAACCTCTGATTAAGATTGGACTGCAGTTTGTACTATTGAGCATAGCTGTCAGCTGTTATACTTACAAAACCATGGTCTTATTCGACTCAAATTCAAAATCGACTGATTCAGATCTTTGGTGCGCCAGTCTTCCTTGTCCTGAATGGGACGTTTTGGTCTCGGCCAGCGAGCTTTCCAGTGATATGGATTCACCACTGGGGGGAACCTTCCGAGGATCAGTTATCAGTTCTGCTTTCAGATCTGTGCCTCCGAAGACCTCCAGATTTCTGGAAGCTTCCCTGTGTTTTTATTATGTTCCCTACCCCACAACAGTTACTGTTGCTAGGCCTTCACCATATTGTGTCACCATTTCATTGGCTCGTCTGACTGGTGCCACTTGTCATAAGCCAATCAAAGTTTGTTACCAGGCTGACCTGGCTTTGCAATGTTGTCCCCCTTCCCAAAAAGAGTTACTTTTCGCAAAAGGGTGCACCTGCAAAGCAAGTTGCATGCTCTCAGCTACCTCTGCTAAGCTGTTTTGCAGAGTCATATGACAGTCTGCTGTCCACAGAGGGAAGGTGGCTCTCAAACTTCCAACCAAAACTTCCCCACTTAACCCTTTCAGTACTGTTGGGCCTCATAGACAGAAGTGCACTCAGTTTTCACCGACATACACATTATACCTTTTCTACACATAAAATCCTAGGGTGCTGATTGCAAAATATTTTGTTTCATTACTAAAACAAATGAAAGTTTCACTTTTGCAAATAACATTAAATGTGTGGGGGAAAGCTGCACTTCTAAGAAGCACTGCGGCTCATAGAGCTCAGTGAGTAGATCAAATGAATGCCAGTGGCAGGCTTTTTTGATCTATGTGTTTTCCCAAGCTGTGACTAGCAACAGCTTCTTTGCAGCTTTTTGTCTGAGTGCACTTATGAAGGCTGCTTAAAGACGGGGTAGAAGTGGTTTTCTAAGGAGGGACTCAGCAGGTATATGGCTATTCAGTTTGCAGGCAAATAAATGTGCCTATTTGAGGAGTTATTTCATTTTATGTGTATTCTTCTCACCATGTAATTAGATGCATTAACTCTTTAGAAAGAAACCACTCGTTTCAGTATGTCTACACTATACACTCCTTTCAACAGCAGACTGTACATATGCTACATATTCCCCTACAAGGAGTATAATAGCCATGTAGACTGAGACACTTCGTGAGTAAACACACATCTGAGTCCTGTTCATATGTACACCATACTCTCTACTCCAGTGGTTCCTAATCTGGGGTGCGTGGTCCCCTTTCGGGGGGTGGTGCACCAAAGATTACAGGGGGTCCATGAGGCATCAAAAATATTGAGGTAATTTAGGCTCTGAGCCCCATGCTGGCTAGAGTGAATGAGCCCTGTGCTGTGAATGAGCCCTGATCAGCCTGCCAATGTCTGTCTCCATTACCCTCAGTCCACAAAGGATGGAAAGACACAGGCATCCAGTGGCAGATGGGCCAGGGAAGGCTTAGCTTCTAAATCAGGTCAGAGTAATTTATTATTATTATTTACATAATTTAGTGTTATTATCAATATATGTGTTTATTTGCGGATGGCGAGGGAGGGCTGTTTGGGTGTTGGAGCCTTTTAGTGACGAGTGTCACTACATACTGCAGGGGGAAGGCTGCCTTCTTTTCACTGTTGCATGTAGCTACACAAACTCTACAAGCCATCTGACGTGGGGTGCAGCCTCTATGGGCAGCTTGCAACAAGGGCAGCTAGAAAAAACACAGCTTGAGACTGATGTGAATTGAAACCAATAGATTCAGACACCTCTGTTGGAGGGGTCCCTGGAATGCAAAAGATCTCTATGTGTTTCATTATAGGAAGAGAATACAACTCTGTGTGGGGTGAGGGTATGTGTACGTGTGTAGACATATAGACTTCTCCGAGAGCAATATGGAGGATGTCCACTGCAAGAAACAGATATGAATCAAGATAATCTCCAAATAATTTAAGAATAGTTTGACCTTTATAACTTGTTAACTAAACTTTGATAGTACAATCTTCTCCTGGATTAATCCACACAAGAATCAGAGTCAATGACTTCTTTTGTTAATGTTCTCGGTTCTCTGAAAATATCTGCTCAGTGTGCAGTGGCAGTCAATAAATAAACAAATAAATAAGAAAAGCTGACGTTAGGAACCGTTAGAAAGGGATGGATAGTAAGGCAGAGAATATCACAATTCCATGCTTCACCCACACCTTGATTACTCTAAAAAGAGATACATTAGAAATGAAAAAGGTGTGAAGAAGGGCAACAAAAATAATTAGTGGCATGGAACAGCTGCCATATAAGAAGTTAAAAACGACTGGGAACATTCATCTTAGAAAAGAGATGATGAAGGGGAGATATGACAGTGGTTTTTACAATCATGAAGGGTGTAGACAAAGTGAATAGAGTGAATAGAGAGGTGTTATTTACCCCTTCACACAACATAAGAACCAACAAATTTAATAAGCAGCAAGTTTAAAAAAAAAAGAAAGTATTTCTTCACACAGTGCTGTCAACCTGTGGAACTTGTTGCCACGGGATATTGTGAAAACTAAAAATATACCTGGATTCAAAAGAGAATTAGATAAATTCCTGGAGGGTAGGTCTGTCAACAGCTATTAGTCAAGATGGTCTGGGATGCAAACACATGCTTTGGGTGTCCCTAAACCTCCAAATGTCAGAACCTGGGACTGGATGATGGATTATTCAATAATTTCTCTATTCTGTTCCTTCCTTCTGAAGCATTTAGTATTGGCCATTGTCAGAGACAGGGTATTGGGATAACTGGGCTATTGGTCTGATTCCATGTGACAGTTCTTATGTTTGTTTATATCCGCTTTTCCTTTTTTAAAAATAGAAAGTTTATCCTTTCCATTAGACATCACAATGGGGAGAAGGAAGCAGAGGGTGAAGAAGGGGAATGTCTTGGGCTGTCCTGACGACAATGCCCCAGTGACGACCAACTGCACCCCATGTCAGATGGCTTGTAGAGTTTGTGTAGCTACATGCAACACACAGTGGCCCTTAGTGCTCAATGAAGAGGTGACCGTAGTCACCCATGAAGTTGTCACTTTCAGAGTATAATTTATTGTATCTGAAGCTGAATGTGAAGACAATGTAAAGGCACCAGCTGGTGCATTGTGTGGCTGCCTGCAGTGTAGGCTGCTGTGAGCACATCTGCCCTGTACTCCTGTCCCTTCATTCTTCCACCGGCTCTCATTCATTTTGAATTGCCAGTTGAAGACCTTGGTCCTAATCTTCAAAGCAATTAATGTAGCAGGTCCCATTAGAGACCATATTTCCATCTATGAAAGAGGGAGACCGTTTCAGTCCTGGGAGTCATACAGCCCAGAAGAAAATGTTCGAGGACTGCAGAGAACACATTCCACAGGTGGATCACATCAGTTGAGAATGAATTTCCAATGAAAATAGATGGAGCTAGAGTCTGATCTCCTTTAGAAAATGTTGCAAAACTTTGTGTAACAGGGTGCTGAGGGGTGAATGCCCTGGTCAGCCTCCAGTCATTCAAGCACAGCTGGCAGAAGGGCAGCAACGCTGGTAGCTGAGCTAAGGGCAATTGCCTGAGGTGAGGAGCTGGGCAGAGGCACAGATTGAACAGTTTCCCTGGGGAGCAATTAGCCCCCAAGTGGCAGCTGGCAGGGAAGCACTGGAAGCTTTATAAACCAGACCAGAAGGGTGTGAGAGAGTAGAGGATGTAAGGATTGCCTGTAACCCTAGCCCTTAGCAACCCTTCAAGGACTGGCCCAGAAAGGGCCGTCTATGGTGGTGGGTATTTAACATACACGCTATAAATAAACCATGGGTGACTGCAAGTCTGTGGGCCCAAGTGTCCTTTTTTTCACCCAGAGGCAGATGAAAGAGCAGAACAAAGCAGCGAACCTGCTACACCTTGCTAGCTGAAAATTTCCCCCCACCATAACCAGTATGACATTCACCAAATAGCTTACTCTTTCCTCCCCCCCACCCCTCCAAAAGCCCCACTTCCTCACACAGAATTTGAATAACTTGAAAAGGAGAAGAACTAGAGAGCCATGAAGTCTAGCTGGGAATTTTGCTAATTTACCTGGAAGGCACACAAAGTATAGTACCAAACTCAAAGATAGTCCATGTAAACGCAACTGTTGAGTATGGTCCATAAGCATTGTAAATTGGTACAATTTACTTTTACTGCACAGAACAGAGGTGCTAAGAAATCCACTGCGTCTACACTACAATTTCCTTAAGTTGACTTAAAGGAAATTTTAAGTCGACTTTATAAAACCTAGTTTAAAGTCAACTTACTGGCTAAGTCAACTTTATTAAGTCGACTTAAGCCAGTGTAGATGCAGAGTAGCCCTAAGTCGACTTAAAGGGCCCCCAAGGCTCCCTCACTGACCTCCCTGCCAGGTGCCTGGCACAGCCAGACTCTGGCATGCCCACCCACAGGGCAGGACACAGCCCTGCCCAGCCCGCTACTGTACCCTGCCCCTGTCCCTCTCCTGCTCAGCCCCTATTGTACCCTGCTACAATGGGGGAAAATGCTGAGGTCCTTGGCACTTTTAAAGGGGTGCCTCCCTTCCCACCATGGACCACTCCCAGGTCCACCTAGCCCCTAGAAGTCGACTTAGGTATCCAGTGTGGACGCTCTAAGTTGATTTGGCAAGGTTGACTTTAAATTGACCTAAATTTACAGTGTGGACATGCTGAGTCGACTTATTTTGACAAGTGTAGACATAGCCAAAGAGACCAGTCCACTCTGTGGCATTCTTCATCAGTTTTGAATAACACTATTTCACTGAGTACATGGAAAAATGAGAAACCCCCTCTCCTCATACTCACACTTTATAAAGTGGATTAACTCAGCTGATCAAACTTTTGGGCTGAGAGAGAGGCAGCATGCTTCAGTAGAGAGAGCAATGAACAAAGAATTCTGGGACCTGTGTTCCATTTCCAACTCCACCACCCAGGACTGGCCCAACCATATAGGTGAACTAGGCAGTCGCCTATGGCACCAAGCTTTATGGGGCACCAAATTAGATGGAAGAGAATTTTTTACATATGTTCTCTCTTATAACATGTTGGGGAGGGGGTGCCAAAATCATAGTTCCCCTAGGGTGCCAAAAACCCCTGGTTCGGCCCTATCACCACCAGCTTGCTGTGTAACCTTAGACATATCTATCACTTTACTCCCTTTTTTGCCTTTCACCCGTCTTGTCTATTCAGATCGTAAACTCTTTGGGGCAAGGCCTCGTCTTATTCTCTATTTGTAAAGTACTTCCCACAACATATCAGTTCATATCTCTAGTTCAGTGGTTCTCAACTCATTCACCATTGTGAGTAACAAAGATGGCCCAAGTATGTTATGTAGGCTGCATCCAATACTATCTATTTGGCCCTGATGTCACATGGATTGCTACTATATACTGATTGGGCTGCTGGTTAAGAATAACTGCTTTAGGTGTTATCAGAATAGAAATAAAAGTTGGTTAGAATTTCAACACAGAATTATTTTTTTGAGGAGACATCTCTCTCAGCTCTAGTGTTTCCTTGAACCATATGTATATCTTTATGAAGGAGAGAGAAGTATAAATATTTATGTTTAGGTAAATGCAGGTAATTTTGAAATATGATTTTATTGCCTACTTTGATGGGATATTAGGAAAAGAATGATGGAGAGAGAGGATTTATTGCAAAGATTTCATTCAGACAAAGCTTTTGAATCAAGTAAAAAAACCCAAAAACAAAGTTGGTGCTATATATGGCATAAACAGAATTCTCCTGGTTTTAATAATCAGTCCCTTTGTACAACCATTATATTCTGTCATATATGGAAATGTACTATATGAATGGCTTCATATGATATTGTGTAAGCACAGAGGAACTGACTACAAAGCTGTAACTCACTGTCAAATGTCTGGTAATAGTACAGACTGGAGCCTAAGAGGGTTAAGTATATATATTAAATTATCTGAACCCTAAAAAATGATACACCACTTCAGCATTCTTTCACTCCCTGTTCCATTTATTCTACCCCCACAGGCCTATGGACTATATGTCGTAATAGATCTTTTCTCTCACATGCATTCTATGATGTTTATAGTTTAGAATATAGCTTGCACCCATTTTTTCCCAAAAAATGTTTTGGTTGATGCTAGAGAGAACATTACATTAATAATTATTGTTTTAAGAGGGAGAGTTTTTAATATGTTAAGTAATACGTTGACTTCTACATTTATTTTAAAAATTATGATAAGCTTGGATGTTCTGTAACAGACAATTCATGTGTTTTAGAAAGAGATTAGCCCAAAATCTGTTGCTGAATTTTTTTGCTTAAATAAATCTTTCATTTTGAAGCTGTCGATAAATTACATTCAACAGTGTATGGTTATTATAGTTTAAAAGATAGTCTGTTTTTCCGTATGTTCAGGATTCCCTTTAACACTAAGGCTAAGTCTATAGTAATGGCAGCAAATTTGCTGCTGTCAGTTCAACCTTCTGGGTTCAGTTGAGTGGTCAGACAAAGTCCACTCAATCGATCTGGAGTTTGATTTAGTAACTCCAGCCCCATAAAAAGAGTAGCACTGAGTCAAAGGGATGGCATTTCCCTTCGACTCAGCACAGTAGAGACAGGGCGGTAAGTGAGTGTGAGAGAATTGAAAGGAGATACACAAGCTACATAAAATAATTTGTGTATCTCCTCTCAACTGCTGCCAAAGACAGTGGCAAGTGTAGACCAGGCCTATATGGCTATTATGTGCTCCTTTCTCCTATGTATTTAAGGCAAACTGGATCCTTGATTCTGTGCTAATCAAATGTCAATTATTGTTGTACCTTTTCTACATTACATATAAAGGGATGTGTTTCAGAAGAGCCCTCCAATTATGTGACTGTACTTTTTCACCCATGTGTGCATTTTCTTGGCACACATCTGCTGGTGCATTTTTTAGCACATAGACATTCAGCTAAGTGATTTGCAAATGCAAATGAATATTTAGACTTCTACCAATACAAAGAGTGCCAGCAGTTATGCATGGGCACAAAATTTGGGCCCTTGAAAACTCAGGGGCAAAGACTTAAGATCTTAAATGCAATAATTTTCTGCTCCGTAGGCAGCTGTCCAGATCACCAAATCCTTAGGCTAAGACTGCCTTTAGTAGCTGAGATGAAGTGACTGAAGACTCCATAAGGGATTGCAGCTGTTCATAGCAATAGCCCAAAATGTCTCTCAATGCTCTGAAGAGTGCACATTGAAACACAGAATCTACATATAGGAGAAAAAAATTTAGAGTATAACTCTCTTTCAGGGTCAACATAAAATAATAGTATATAACCGGTTGAGGTCATCAGCATCCTTAACTAATAAATAATTTTGCCATAATCTTTTTCCAATCTATTCTGAAACCCCAAAATACCTGCTTTTAATTCAGATAGTTATTTCTGGTCGGAAAACATGATTGAAATGCTTCGTTTTCTACAGACTGTGAGCATTAAATGATTGATCATGAATACCTATGTTGTACTTTAATCTTTACAATCTTATGCTGCTATTCCTAGTGGCCAAATTTCTCCAGTAAAAGTGCAAAGTTTTAGATCATCACAAAATAATATATTCTTTCCAACAGAACTGTGAAGAGAGCCTTACCCCTCAGGCTTACTCGTCCAAAATTTGTAACAAATGAGAAAATTCTGACATAAGTTGACCTTTTAACAGAGGAAGACATTTATATTTTGTTCGTTTTCCTGTTTAGAATTTTTTGCTTGACTTTGACCTCTGATTGAGAGGAGTACTCCCTTATGTACAAAGACATAAATCCCACATTTCTTGAGTTTAGACCTTGCCTGTCCCATAAGGGTGGAATGCTCTAACTATAACAATACAAGGGTGCCTCTGGTGTAAGGGCCAATGTTTCCTTTGCATATGGGTGATTATTATAGTTTGCAAGCATCAGTGACTTCCCTGATTGAATTAAACAGTGTTCTTCTATTGAGATGAACCAAAACAATATTATTCAAAGAAAGTTGTCTGGATTGTTTTCATTTTTTAACTTCACACAGACACCACCAAATATTGTCAAGAAAATGTAATTAAATAGCAGCATGAACTAGTGATAGTCATTCCTCAAATGCTTAGAAATAAGGAAAGGTTGGGAGCTTATCTGACATTTCATTTATACACATCTTGTGAACCCAGAATAGAAAACATGAAAGAGGAGGTTTTCTTGTAAGATTCTGGTATTTTCTATGGCTAGTCAGGCCAAAAAGCAAAAGCAGCCTTTTGCATGATTCCAGCCAGAACTTGGAGGAACAAAGAAGAGACAGAAATATGATTTTTAAATTGATTTATTTGTATAATAAAAAAGTCTTGAGTTGGTTGAAAGAATTCCTCTCTCTTATCTGAACTTGTTTGCCCACCCGTGCAAGTAATAGACAGTTATCACACTGGAAAAGGAAAGGTTGAAGTCATCTAATTGAAAAGATGCGTGAAAAGAAGACATACCTAACAATGTTGTTGCAATCCCTTGCAAAAGAGCATCACATGTTAGTGTTTAAATTTCTAAGCATTTGGGCTATGTCTACACTTGTAAAGTTAAATCCACTCTGTTAAGTTGACTTAACAAGGTTGACTTTAAGTCGACTTAAAGTCGACCTTGTTAAATCAACTTAACAGAGGGGCTACACTTTAAGTCAATGTTGTTAAGTCAACTTAACAGTAGATGTAGCCATTCACACTGGCTTTAAGTCGACTTAATAAGGTTGATTTAGCACTATTCCCGGTCCACACTGGCTTCAAGTCGACTTAAGGCTTAAGTCAATCTTCAGAGGTGGTGTTAAGTCAACTTAAGCTGTTATTAAGTCAACTTAAGGAAGCACTTAAGTTGACTTAATAAAAGCCCAGTGTGGACACAGTTTTGTGTAAGTTAACTTAAGCGTCCTTAAGTTGACCTAAGTTGACAGTGTAGACGCACCCTTGGCTAGTGTGTGTATATGGAACCCTTCACTTATTGATGAGAAACTGGGTTCATCTGTGTGTCATAGGCAGTTTACTGCTGAAAGATCCTGCTCTGTGGGAGGAGCTAATGCTTCAAGGGAGGAGTGCAGTTCTTGTCCTGCTGTCACTGTGAAGTTCCTAATGGCAGTGTCATACAATATACAGACAATCAGTGAAATCCTACATCCACACAGATTTGTAACCAAATTATGATGCAGTCTTTAATATTAGTTTATGCACCAACTGTAGGTCAATGCCAGAGTGGACAGAAATCTGAGATTAATTGACCACATTTAAATTTGATCACTTATTATGATACCCTTGTGCTTTCATTAGTTAAACTAATATGTGTGAGAGGCTTTAACAGCAGATGTTGCCTCACTGCTTAATGTAGAATGAGCAGCTGATGCATCCTGGGAGTCATTGCTCAGATTAACATCTTCCAAAGTAACCTTAGAATAGCAAACCTGAGTAGTAATTATTTACCTAATTCAAATGATATAGAGAAACAGAGGCGAGGCTTAAATATGTCTCCAGTATTCTTTCTTGGTATTTCAGAATAAAATGGCCAGTGGCTCTGATTTTTTCCAGGAAAGTCTTAAACTGGCCGTTCACCCTCATGGAATGAATTACCATTTTTGGGATGCTCCATTAATGGCTGATAGATGGGGAGGATTTGCCTGTTTGTGTCACTGTTGCTATGGCTGATACTGAAGCAGTGCCAGTTGTTTGTAAATCCTGTGATTAAATGAGTTTTCATTGCCCAGCAAGTCACTCTGCAAAACATATGTGCTGAGAATAATGAGCTAATTATTTTGGTATGGTCAGTTTTCAGTCAAGCAGTGTCCTAGAGAGACCTGAAGATGTTGCTGTTTTTTGTTGTTTGTCTTTTGAGTTCAAAGATGACATCACTGATTGGTTTGGTTTCTAGGAACATGAGGGGCTGATCAGGCCAATTTGAACTTTGAATTGTCTATGGTGAATAAGAGATGCTTTCTGAATTATTTGATTAAAAGTGGACATACTACTGTTACAAAATTTACACTGCTGGCATTTCTGCTCTGCCTCAGTGGTTCTCCTCTGCTCATAGACTGTAGTTCTGTATGGATGAGACTTTACAGTTGGAACGATCCTGAGTGAAATCTTCCCAAAACTCCCAAAAATGCTTCAAGGAGAAGTTGAGGGAGTCTTTGAAACATTTCTTCCGAGAGTACTTTCCCTCCTTTAGCTCACCATAAAATATCTTCTTTGGCAGTCACTCATCTGACATTCTGGTGACATGGCCTGCCCATCTCATTTGTGACTTCATCAATAGAATATTGATGCTTGGAATACATGCCCCTATGAGAACCATAGTATATGGAACCTTGTCTTTCTATCTTATCCTAATCAGTTTCCTCAGACAGCCTACAAAAGCTCATGCGATAAATAAATCTTTTAGTCTTTAAAAGTGCCACAGGACTCTGTTGTTTTTCTACAATAGACTAACATGGCTACCCCTTTGGAATTTATGTGAAAGTGATTCAGCTTCATAAAAAGTCTCCCGTGCAGTGTCCAGGTTTCAACTGCATACATCAAATTTGGCAACACAGTGGCTTTGGAGACATTTAGTTTTGTTTGTTGATTAATGCTCTGTGCTTCCACAAATTTGCACATAGTCTGTCAAAAGCCACACTTGCTTTGGCAATTCTCGCATTAGTTTAGTCAATGATGTGAACTGCATGTGACAGTGTACTGCCATAGTAAGTGAACTTGTCCACTACCTGGAAGATTTGACATTCACTGTGATTGTAGGCTTCATATGAGGCTTCCCTGGTGCAGGCTGGTATATTATTTCTGTCTTCTTGATGTTGATCGTGAGATCAAAATGCTCAAAAGCTGAAGAGAAATAGTGCATACTCTGTTGTATGTCAGATTCAGATTTGGCATTCGGGGAACAGTTAACAGCAAACAAAGTCACTTTCTGAACCTCATCTTTGCTCATAATCACCTCTGATGTCAATCCTCATGTCACAGTTAAAAAATGGATCTGTAAACATGGCAGAAAACATTGTACTGAAGAGGTTGGGGCAGTACACAGCGCTGCTTGACTCTAGTGGTGATTGGGAATGGTTCAAGTGACTCCCCATCATCCATAAATGTGACTATGCCATCATGGAATTACAAAAGTATTGAGATAAATTTCTCCAAGCAACCAAATTTTGCCATAGTCTTCCAAAGGCCCTTCTGACCGACTGTATCAAATGCTTTTGTCAGGTCAGGGAAAGTCATGTACTGGTTGCAGATCTCCTCCAGGAATTTCTCTTGAAGCTGACAAGCTGCAAACACCCTGTCTATGGTCCCACAACCTTTTCTGAAACTACATTGACTCTCACGCAAGAACCCTTGTTCAATGTGTTGCATAAGTTGATTCAGCAGAATTCTGAAAAGAATGTTGCTGGCTACTGACAGCAAGGATATGTCCCAAGAGTTGTGTTGGATGTCCTCTTGAAGTTATTGAAGGCTGCCTTCTTAGATGTTGAAGTGCTGTCTCCTAAACAGACCCTATGGAGCTTATGTTTCTCATTCAATAGTCTCCCTATATCAGTATTGTTTCCATCAAACCAATCTTGATGTTTACATGTGATGGAACCTAGTGTATTGGATGCAGCTGAACACAATCTCTAAAGTATGCCCAATTTTTGTCAATGTTATTGGAGTTTGCGTCAATTATTACAAGTTGGGTGCACAGTTCTTCAACGAAAACTTTTTTTCACATCCTCCTGTTTAAATTTGGAGATATTAAGCATTTAGGAGGGTTTTTTTTAACCTTGTGGTTGTCTACTAGGCTGCATCTAGATATCCAGCTTGGTTTCAGTAAGCCTGTGATTGTCCAGCACTCTGCACTTCTCATGGCCTTTGTCACTCACAGCCTGTCTGTCTCTTCTCCTGATGATATCAGAGCCAATGAGATGCGAGTGCTTGCCGCGTGGACTCATTCAAGGTGTCTTTTTACCATTTGACAGATGGAAGACTGTATTGGTGATGAGGCAGTCATATTTAGCACGTTTCCTCATCAGGAGGAACCCATTGCTGTTGCATTTCCCAAGGCTGTTTTTTTCTGATTATACCTGGCCCTACCTGGCAATTTGTGCCAATTTTAGCATTGAAATAATCAAAGATGATGGTTTTATCTGCTTTTGGCACCTCTGAAATTTGTCCTTCCACCAGAGAAGACTTTCCAGAGGGAGCCAGATATAGCTGTACACTCTGATCAAACAGTTACACAGAGAACCGTTCTCTCCTTGTGGAGAAGTTTGTGTGCCCCAATGACCCTCAGAACTACATTCTCCGGAGTTTTCTACTTCTACTCTTGGTGAATGGGTCTGAGGTGAGACTCCAGTCTAAGCACAGTCCAAATTTCTCAAGACAGGTCATGCTATGCCTGCTATTGTAAGTAATAATAGACAGGCCAGAAAAATAGACCTCATCCCTTCCCCCTGCAAAACCAAGAAAAATCAGGCATAATGTAGAGATATTCCATTGCTACACCAATTTTCAACTCATTAGGTAGTCACCCTGGTCACCTAACCATACAATTAGCCATTTCTTTGATAACTAACATATGAAAAGATTCCCTGAAAGATCAGGTTGATGGGTTAACAAATAGCCTACTTCATAAGTTGATTCAGAAAGGAGAGAAGATGGCTGCCCAAACTGAATACTCTCGTAAACACCAATTGATCTCATCTCAAATATTTTTTCAAAATATATCTAAGTCACAATAGATATTGAAACCACTGCTTATAACTGCAGGCAGGAGATTTGGAAAAGTTGCATGTTTTGGTAGTAAGATGAATGACACCCTATGTCCTCCTCAGATAATTTCGATGCTTTTTCCTCCAATGTCAAGGGTCCTGACCCATTAGAAACCCTTTATTACCACAAACGAGATACTTGCCTTTTTGCCTCACACTACAGAATACAATCTATGTCTGCTGGTGGGTGGGAAAGTTTGGAGTAGGACTCTGGGACCAAGAGGCTGCAGGGTACAGACTCACTTACTAGGAAAGGGGAGGAGTCAGTTGAATGCAGGATTTCACTACTTTTGGCCTAAAGAAGGCTTAGAATAGATGCCTGATTGTTACAAATGTAATGTGAGTGGTAAAAGGAATAAACCTCTACATTCCTCTTCTATTCAGAAGCTTTACAACTCCAAAGCAGTGGAACTTGTGCTTCGCTTGCGGAAGGGAATCGAGTCCTCTCAGGATCAGTGTTACAGTTAGTGAGCAAGGCTTGGGTGAGTTCTCCAACGTCCTAATCACACCCATGTGGCTTCTTGCTAGCCATTTATTTCATTTTGCACCAGGCCATGAGGATTTCTACCCAAACACCAGGTTCTGCTTCTGGGAAATCAAGCAGCAACCCACTGCAGGCATTGAGTACTGCGTGTTCTGGCTTTCCACACTAGCTATGCTTGGAACCTATTGAAATAATTGTGTGTTTTGCAACAGTTTGTAAAACACTTTGGCAACCTTGGTTGGGAATGGTGTGTTGACATGAAGAATGACGTGCAATATTTATATGACTATCTCCATATCATTAATTAAAAGAATACTCAGTAATGTGATAGACGACTACATTGTTTGTCATCACACTTGGCTCAAACTAAGAGTATCTATCCAGAAGAACTTTTCCATTGGGTTTCATTAGTTGAATTCCACCAAAAATATTTTATTCCAACACTGTCAGGGAAATCCATTATTAGAAGTCTATTAATTTTTTTAGCCTAGATTTGACAACATTATTTAACCCAGTGTAAGTAGATTTGTTATTGCACCTGCAAGGAGCATCATGGGAGGGAAATTGTCACCCCAGGACTTAGAATCACAGTCATTAATCTCACCTCTGTGCCAGGTAAGCAAAATGCTGTGACAAGTGTATAGCTAGGGCAGTTATTTTCCACGACCAGTGTAGCTACATTGCTAGATGCATGTTCAGGGTAGGAGGGTGGCAATGCCCAACCCTTTCCCAGTCTCTTGATGGCCACCTGAATGAGGTGGCATAGGAGGCAGAAGTTCTATAGATCCACCCCCATGTTGTAAAGGGTGACTCGGCATACCAGGATAAGGGAGCCAGGACCATGGTGTCCCTCCGTATACCCGAGATTCCTTAGACCCCTAGCTACAATGTGTCATTTTCTGACATTCCTTATCAGGCTTGAAAAGGAATTTCCTGGAAATGCTACTAAGCAAATATTTTTAATGCTGCAGAGCAGATAACAGTAGTATTTTAAAATAGTAGAAGTTCACTGGGTCCCAGCCCACTAGTTTCATCAATGCCACAGACACATTGTTCTGATAAACTAATGAATGCTATGTATTGTTTCGAATCCAGGAAGGAGTATGGGCAGGGAGGAAAGTTAAAGAAAACAAGAAAAAAACCCTAAGCCCCACACTTGTTTTGCATTTTATTGAAAAATACATATGCAAAACATCATGTTTTAACCATCTAAACCCTAACCTCATAGACCTAGATTATCCCTTTGATCCCTGCTTGGTATATGCCACTTCCTGCTCCCACAGGTTTGACAAAAAGCTTCTGCATCAGAGGACAGCTGACCTCCCATACAAGCCCTTATGGCCTCCCGGAACCTTCACAAGCAGCCCCGCCTCAGTTTCCTGTTTTAAGGGGCTTCCTCAATAACTTATAAACTAATTCAATCCCCTTTTTAGGTTTTGTTTCATTAAATTAAGCATTCAAAATAAAATTCTTAAATCTTCACTTACTTCCTTTTCAGGTCACCCCCAGGCCTTTCCTGCCTGTAGTCTCATGTCCAAAGTTTCTCAGTTGAAGCTAGCTAGCTAGCTAGCTTGCTTGCTTGCTTGCTTTCAGCAGTCTCTGTACTCACTTCTGGTCTCCTCAAGCCCCTCCATCTTTTCTGCAGCATTCTTTTTCTCTTTATAGGGGAATCAGGTGATCACCACTCAGTGGTATCTCTTGTTAACTAGGGTTGGTTGAGCCCCAGTGCTCTGGCCCTTAAATGGACAAGCCACCTTGATACATTCTGTAAGGGACATTCTATAATCTTTTATAGGGTTTTTCAAAGAATGGGGCTCTCCTCCTACAAGGTTTTTAAATTTTTTTTAGGACTGGTGAAGAAATACAACATTTTTCCATTGAAACATTTTATCCTAAAAAATTACTGTTTTATAAAAAACCAAAAATATTGTTAAAATGTTAGGAGGTTTTTGTGGAAATTGTTGAGAAGTTTTAATCAACATTTTCTTAAGTTTTATCAAACACTTCATTGACAATACTATGGAAACGGACACTAAAAACTGAAATGCAGTTTTCAGCAGATGAAAAAAAATCACAACCACCATTTTAATAATATGTTTGAGGAAACTGAGTTCTCAGTAAATGAAAACATTGCAATGATCATTCTGATAAATGTTTGATAAACAGTTGCTAAAAATACTGATAAATCAAAAATAGGTTAGTTACAGACACAATCACTTTTAAAGATAGGTGGTGGAAAGTCAAAGACAATTCCCCCCTCCCCCCCTCTCTTATTGCCCTAGCAGGTGGGGAATCCTAGGATTTCCAGATCTGGTGGATTTTTCACCTAGACTGCAGAGTTTGGAAATGCTGCAAAAATGAAATAAAATGCTTAGCTTCTGATGGGAGGGATTGCATATCACTCAGTCAGCAAGTCCCCGGCTAATTAAGCACTAACAAGTTCCTAAAAGCTTTCCTTAGCCAAATGGATGACAGCCTTGACTCTGGTCCTCAAGAGTCAGGGGTTAAATTATGGAAAAATGAGATCATCCTTTGGGATGTGGAAACCACACTGGAATAAAGTAAAATGGAAGGAGATTATGGAACTTTCTTACGTGTTCCTTTTCATTTTGATAGAGCATTTACAGCATAAAAAATTCTGTGCGTGTGTTGTTAATTTCTCTGAGTAGAAGAGGGTAAATTCCTCATTTTATGTGCACCTCTGGAACCTAACACCAAGAATGTCAAATTACTTAAAGAGAAAAGATTTCTCAGAGACCACTTATTGGAATATACTGGCTAGCACTTGTCACTAATCACATATCTGGTACAAAGAAATATTGTAGGAAAGAAATGACAGAAATAATGTTAGAAGAAAACATTATCTCATTTGTAGAGTGGGCATAGAAGTAAATGATATTTCAGGCCCCTCGTGTACCTTGATTTTTCACACACTGGCTTGAACATTATTTATGTACCTAGTAATATGTGGCTAGGGCAGATGGGTAATATTCCTATGGGACAGTGTGGGACATTTGAAGAGTGTACTCTTTCAGATGATTTTAAACTGCAACAGAAAAATAACTACATTTGAAAAGATTGTCATGTCTAGTGACTTTTGCCCGGCTGGTTTTGTGTATGAGAGTACATCTTCATGCTAGCTTGTTCTTATTTTACACCTGGGATAGACAAAAATTGATACAAGGCAGCCCAGCTGTGGGGTTGGGGTCAACAGGGGAAATGAGTGTGCCACTTCTGTCCCGTTCCGGCCCTGCTGCCCAGCTGGGAGGTGGGGTCAGCAGAAGAAAGGAGCGCACCACTGAAAAAAAGTGGGTGGTGAAAGAAGAAGGGGCGGAGAAGCATTTTTCAAATTTACTATTAAGCTACGAGTACTGGCACCTTTTAAAAAAAAACAAAAAACAAGAAACAAAAAATCCCACATTGAATTAGTCCAATCACCAGTATTATGTAGGCTATGGAACATACATACAATTATTCCCAGAGCATATGCTTTAGAAAAATACCCAATCTTGATGTTTCTAATTCTGTATGGTTGGACTACTACATTAACAGTCTCAGGTTTTTTGTTTTGTTTTTTATTATTAAGAGGGAGAAAATTCTTATCTCCCTAATCAGGAGCACTTTGTGCAATACTTCAGGGTTGCCTAGATATCTATGATACAAGTATTATCCAGATGAGTTTAAGTTTCTTTGATAGGATCCCAGCACTTGTTATGATAAAATACGAGGGAATCAGATTTTTTAAAGTGTTGCCTAATGTTGAGCTCCTAAAGCCATATTTAGGCACCTAAATATACAGCCTTCTTTCCAAAAGTGCTAACAACTCAGCAGCTCCTACACAAATCAATGAACACTTCTAGGTGCTCAGAACTTCAGAAAAATCAGAGTTTAAGGCTGGATTTAGGAACCTAACTTTAGACTTTCACTTTTGAAAAACTGGATCCCTCCCATTTTAATCACAAGTGTTCAGGGTCCTATCAAAGAAACAATCTCACCTGCCTGGTTATTTAAAGGTCAGTTGTTTGCATCTATGGGCATTTAGACAACTGTTCATGTCCTCCTAGAGGCTTACTATGTGATTATTCTGATAATCAGTGTGGAAATTATTTTGAATGAAAGTTTGGTTCTTACAATTCAAAAGTTCATGTTTTCTGAGAACAAAGTTATTGTTGGCCTGTTCCACCAATTTCTTTCCTATGTAAATTTTATATTTTATAAGTCGCAAAAGAAACCAATAATGATAAGATAATTCAAGAGTTACAATGAAAAGAAAACATTAAAAGCATCAACAACAAGATAATTCACAGAATAATAGGGATGGAAGGGACCTCACGAGGTCATCTAGTCCAACCCCCTGCTAAAAAGCAGGACCACTCCCACTAACTCACCCCAGCCAGGGTTTTGTCTAATCAGACCTTAAAAATCTCCAAAGATGGAGATTCTACCACCTCCCTAGGTAGCCCATTCCAATGCTTCACCACCCTCCTAGTGAGAAAGTTTTTCCTAATATCCAACCTCGACCTCCCCAGCTGCAATTTGAAACCATTGCTCCTTGTTCTGTCCTCTGCTACCATCGAGAACAGCCTACCTCCCTCTTCTTTGGAGCATCCCTTCAAGTAGTTGAAGTTGCTATCAAATCTCCCCTCAGTCTTCTCTTCTGTAGACTAAATAAGCCTAGTTCTTTCAGTCTCTCCTCATAAATCATGTTCCCCAGCCCCGTAATCATTTTTGTTGCTCTCCGCTGGACTCTTTCTAATTTGTCCACATCCTTTCTGTAATGGGGAGCCCAAAACTGGACACAGTATTCCAGATGCGGCCTGACCAGTGTCGAATAGAGGGGAATTATCACATCCCTCGATCTGCTGGCAATACTCCTACTGATGCAGCCTAATATGCCATTGGCCTTTTTGGCAACAAGGGCACACTGTTGGCTCATATTCATCTTCCCATCCACCATAACCCCCAGGTCCTTTTCTACAGCGCTGCTACTTAGCCGATCGGTCCCCAGCCTGTAGCAGTGCATGGGATTTTTCCGTCCTAAGTGCAGGACTTTGCACTTGTCTTTGTTGAACCTCATGAGGTTTCTTTCAGCCCAGTGTTCCAATTTGTCCCAGTCTCCCTGGATCCTGTCCCTGCCCTCCAGAGTATCTACCATTCCCCCCAACTTGGTGTCATCCGTGAGCTTACTAAGCACATAGTCTATTCCATCATCAAGATCATTAATGAAGATGTTGAATAGAACTGGCCCCAGGACCGACTCCTGGGGCACTCCACTCGTTACCGGTTGCCAACCAGACATCGAGCCATTGATTCCTACCCGCTGAGCCCATTGATCTAGCCAGTTTTTGATCCACCTTACGGTCCACTCGTCCAACCCATACTTGCTTAACTTGCCGACGAGAATGCTGTGGGAAACTGTATCAAAAGCCTTGCTAAGGTCAAGGTATACCACGTCAACGGCTCTTCCCGCATCCACAAATCCAGTCATCTCATCATAGAAGGAAATCAGGTTGGTCAGGCACGATTTGCCCTTGGGGAATCTATGTTGACTGTTCCTGATCACTCTAGTTTCCTCCAAGTGTTTCAGGATGGATTCTTTGAGGACCTGCTCCATGATTTTCCCAGGGATTGAGGTGAGGCTGACAGGTCTGTAGTTCCCCGGATCCTCCTTTTTCTCTTTCTTAAAGTTAGGTACTATATTTGCCTTTTTCCAATCCTCCGGGACCTCCCCCGTTCGCCACGAGTTCTCAAGGATAATGGCCAGTGGCTCTGAAATCACTTCCCCCAACTCCCTCAGCACCCTCGGATGCAGTTCATCTGGCCCCATGGACTTGTGCACATCCAATTTCTTTGAGTGTTCCCTAACCTGACTTTCCATCACCGAGGGCCGCTCTTTTCTCCATTCTGTGTTACCCAGTGTAGTAGCCTGGGAGCTGGCCCTCTCTGTGAATACTGAAGTAAAAAAAGCATTGAGTACTTCAGCCTTTTCCGCATCATGCTCCATGAGGATGCCTGCCCCATTCAGTAAGGGACCTACACCACCCCTGATCCTTTTCTTGTTGCTGATATACTTATAGAACCCCTTTCTGTTATCCTTCACATCTCTTGCTAGCTGCAACTCCAATTGTCCTTTGGCCTTTCTGATTTTATCCCTGCAGTCCCGAACAATATCTTTATACGCCTCCCTTGTCATCTGTCCAAGCTTCCACTTCTTGTAAGCTTCCCTTTTATGTTTCAGCTCCCCACAGAGTTCCCTGCTAAGCCATGCTGATCGCCGTCCACATTTGCTGTTCTTTCTGCACATCGCAATGTTATCTTCCTGTGCCTTTAACAGAGTTTCTTTAAAATACAGCCAGCTGTCTTGGACACCTTTCCCCTTCAGATCAGCCTCCCAAGGGATCCTGCCCATCAGCTCCCTAAGGGAGCCAAAATCTGCTTTTCTGAAGTCCAGGGTGTGTGTTCTGCTTCTTTCCTTCCTTCCATTGATCAGGATCCTGAACTCTACCATCTCATGGTCGCTGCTGCCCAGGTTGCCATTTACTTCTACTTCCCCGATCAATTCTCCTCTGTTTGTGAGTAATAGGTCTAGAGGTCCTTCTACCAAGGACCAAATCTTGGTAGTTGCACGGACTGCTGGTTTCTTTCTTTTTTTTTTTTTAAAGAAGGTTGTCAACTGATCAAAGTCATCTTCGGCTCCTCAGCTTGCAGCTGATTCTCTACCAGTGCAACAGTCCTCCCAAGTACAATCAGTTGCTGAATCAGTGCCTTTAGATAAAGATTCATGCCCTACAATACTGGAAGGCTTATTTGCAAATCCTTCCCAAATTATTTTCTTTTGATTCAAAAATGAAACTAAAAATGTATACAGTGTTGACATATTTTTAATATTAAGGAAAGCAGAGTTGCATATTCTACCCTGTATTCCAACACTTTTATATTAATTCTGCATATTGCAGCTCTCATAAAATATATATTAATGTTACATTTGAACAGTGAAAGTCACAGCTTGTGAATTTCTTTGGTTAAAATTGGATTAAAATTCTAAGAAGTTATGTTTCATGGCCATATCCTTTTTAGGGAACAGATTGCTTTACTGTATGTCATAAACTCAATAGACTGTGATTTTTATCACTGATCAGCTAAGACAAAATGAAGAGTATCTACCTATCACACACACACAGGAAGATGAGTTTAAGAGGTTCTATAGTATTTGTTTGCAGTGCTATATTTTGTTTCATTATATAATTTCACAATCACATTTTATCCCTGTTTAATAAACATATATAGCAAAATCCTTTAATGAGGCTAGTGCATTTTAACTAATTTATGTTGCAATCCAAGTCTTGTTCCTGTCAATGGAAGCTGTCACTAATCTGTGATATTCCTCTATTATCTAAAATATTCTCTCTTCACAATTATTACTAGCTCAGTCAGGACCTCATTGTTTTATCACTCTTATTATGCAGTGGATTGCATGAGGAAATCAAGCACTGTTGAATGAACTGGTTCAATTAAAATAAGAAATGACCTGAACTCTATTTGCAGCTCATCTTTATTGAGCCTTGACCTTTTTAGAGTTTAGAAAAATTCAATTAGCTTACACATTTTTTAAACTGAATTTGGTGCTCAAGATTGTTGCTGGATTGACAGCCCTGAAGGAAAAAGTCTTCAATTTATAAAAGAGAAAAAAATCATAGCATGGGAAGCTGCTGTGTAAGCTTTCCCACACTACCCGGCTAAGATGCCTCACTCCTGACTCAGAGGGACTAATGGTAGGGATGAGAGGATGGTGACATCTCCATGCTCATCTAGTCCATGTGTCTACTGAGAAAATCAGTCAATTAGTATGTCTACTAAGATCATTAGCTGCCAAACAACTAACAAATGATCATTATTGGGCATGGCTGGATTATTAATTAGTGATCAAAGGGATCAAATTTTCCTTTTAATTTCTCATATTACTGTACTTCCTGATGTCATTGAGGATGAGAACTAGAAATATAAAACATCAAAAGATAGGCATCTCTTACAATTTTTCCTCACCCTCAGAAATCCTCATAGAATTGACAACTTGGAGAGGATTTGTCTTCTGATATTTCAAACAGCATCCAAAAGGTTTTAATAAGAGTATTAGAAGCTTTTCCATAAAGCAGTCAAAATTAGAATTGGTTGTAAAATTTTCTGTTGAAACTTCTTTTAATGGAAGACTAGGTTTTTGACAGAATCAGTTTTTTTCCCCCAAGAGGTATCTGCTTTCTGTGAAAAATTTGGATTTTTTTTGGGTCCAAAATAGAAAGAACATCTAAATACTAAAAAGTTTTGAAGTTTTGTCCGAAAGCTCAAATATTTTTGCCAAAAATTGAAATACTACAATTCAGATATACTAAAAGGTTTTGATGAGGGATTTTCTTCATTTCCTTCAGAGTTTGCAAGTATAAAATGTAGGACTGGATCTTTCAGACTCAATTTATATCTCCTAAAAGGAGGTACAAGTACTTGGATATGTACTTGCAATCTGTTTTGCTTCATACAAATATCATGAGGACAATCTGAAGTCTTAAGAAGAGAAGAAAACCCTAAGCTTTTTGAAAGTTTGCCATTTTAGAAAATCTGGCACCAATCACTAAGGGTATAGAAATCAACTCTGTTTGTTATCTGATAGAGTATTTAGTGCAGGCACATATGCAGCTGCTAGCATGCTGGTTGTGTGGAATAAAAATCAATATGTCTCTAGACAGCAGTGCAGCTGCTCAGTTTAGAATAACCTATATATTTGGTGAAGGATAAATCTGATCTGACCTTTATGTATAGAACTGATATTGGCTGTCTGGGAGTGAGAGAAATCATGTTTCCAGAATGAGTTTTGATGTAAGTTGTTTATGTTAACTGTATTGCTTGATGACGGAACATCTATGAGTCACACTTTTAAATATCCATTTATCAGTATTGTTTGTATCTTGTGATCAGTATATTAACTATGTTTATAGAATATTTGACAGCTCTGAGCAAATCAGAGATTAGAACACCACCTTTTAGTGCTTGTTGAGTCCTTGGGGTACATTTTCAATGCATATCTACATGACTCCCATGACCCATATCAGTGTGAGTCATGTGATTAAGTTTTATATACTGCATTTTCAAAATGAACTTCCAATTAATTAATTTACATATACTTTTAGTATTTTAAAGAAAAACAATTAAAAATCCCTCATTATCAGAATTAAAGGGTCAATGTACAAGAGATTTACAGATTTTTGGTTCAAAAGGTCTGTCATAAACCTTTGCAATTGTCAATTAGCTACCTCAATCAAAGGTTTTTCAGTTCTCTCTTTCATGCCATCCTCAGAGTTCCCAGCTGTCATGCTTTTATCTCAAATGTGACAATATCTGGTGCTTTTGTTAGAATATCAGTTTCTGGAGATGTGATTAGTTAAGGATCTCAACTTTTATTTAAAAAATAGAATAAGTTCCTGGTCCTCATGGTTACCAAATAAGGCTTTTAAAAATGATCTAAACAAAATCTGAAGGCTCTAAAACACAAGGCAAATACAAACACTTAAAATGAATAACTTTTTAAAATCTCATGGTTTTGTAGGTGCATGATTCTTGCTTTTTGAGCCGTACGGTTGACAATGTGCTCCTTTTGAGTTGTAAAATCACCTTCAAAAATCCAAAGTCCCTACCATTATCCTTCTGCAGATTCATCCTTAACAATCACCTGTACCGTGATGCTTTTATGCAACAATTTGCTTGCCTTACTTACTGTCACTTATCTTTCCTTTCCCCTCACTTATTTGCCTCATTCATTTGTTGTATTTTGCTATAACTTAGACTGCAAGCTCTTTGAAGCAGGTAGTGTCGTTTTACAGCATGAGATTACCAAAGTGGTGGAAAGGGGTCTTTGGGAAGAATGATACTTAATTCCATTGTAAAGCTCTTTCAGATAGAGGAACTAGGTATTATTATTAGTAGCAGTTGAAATGAGAACCAGGCTGTCTCTCTTTTGGGGATGGAATATGGATTCATAGAGTTTAAGGTCAAAAGGCACCATAATATCATCAAACCTGACCTCCTGTCTATCACAGGCCATTAAATGTCACCTAATTATCCCTATAGCGAGCCCAGTAAGTTGGGTTAGACTAAGGTTATGCTATACAGCCTATGGCAGTGAGGCACTGAGTTGGGATTGGCATACTCAGGCTTGTGCTACCTGACTAAAAATAGCTGTGTAGACATTGTGGTTCAGGCTTTGAAGTCCACCCTCTCCGTAGGTTCCACATCTGGAGCTCTACCCTATGCCACAATGTCTACACAGCTACTATTAGCACAAACCCAAGTCTGTTGAAATCTCCCTGCCACAGGCTACCACTCACCATGTAGATCTGGCCTGTACAATTTCAGCCCTCAGAAGACTAAACTGTTGTGCACCCCAGGCAGAGCACAGGAGAGAGACTGAGGTGCCACTAATATCTATTTTGTATTTGGTAAGGTTTTTATCTTTAGTTTTGTAGAGCCGGGTTCTCTGTGACATTGAACCTTTTACAGTCATTTGCAACAGTGCAAAAATAGCTGTAAAGTGTTAGTTTGTGTGTATCAATGACTCCACAAGTCACAGGGCAACTGGGAAATGTTGACAATGTTGCAGTCCTGACTTTAGATGCCTTGTGATAAGCACCACATAAATAATAGTTAATTATAATTATGTACCCTACTGCATATTTCATTAAAGTAACAGATACAATCAGATAACAGGCAAAGATCTCAACAGCTCAGTTAACATTCCCCATTACTAATGGTCATGGTTTGATCTCAGACTGGAGTTTTGTGGCTTCTTCAAAGATTCTCGATACATTCCTAATTTTTGGAAGTAATTTCTGACCTGGTCTCATTCCAGCATTTGTTCTGTAACCAGGAACATTGCTTGACACTGTTTCAAATAGGAACAAAATTCTGTTAGACAAGTAATTACATTCTACTACTTAAATTCTCCCTGCTCTTGTTGTTAGATACAGTATTCTTTACTTCCTGTCCCAAAATATGATACTGTAGTGGTGACTTCTGGATGACACTCAGCTCTGGCCATATTTTCAGGCAATGCAGAGAACATGGGTAATCTGTCGAGATTAAAAGAGTGGTGAAGGCTTCCTGTTTGGAGCAAAACTAAGCGCCACATTTCTCTCCTACCCCCATCTAAGATACATAGGAATTTTGAGAGAAATGGACTAAATGTCTTATGGTAACTGGTCTCTTGTTTAGACTTGCTCTGAGTAGGAAAGTGTTAAAATGCAATATCTTGGCAACAGTTGAAAACTCTGTTTTTCTTCTTAAAGTATAAAACTGCATATACTTCTGTAACGGAAGGGTTCTGAAGACAGAAAGCTATATGTTACAACAGTCTGCAGAGGACTTGTGTGTGTGTGTGTGTGTGTGTGTGTGTGTGTGTGTGTGTGTGTGT
>ML685837.1:3717607-3737483 GCA_007922175.1 Pelusios castaneus
CGCCCGGCCTCCCGCCCGGCTCCCAGCTTTGTCCCTCGCCCGGCTCCGAGCTCGGTCCCTCGCCCGGCCTCCCGCCCGGCTCCCAGCTCGGTCCCTCACCCGGCCTCCCGCCCGGTTCCCAGCTCGGCCCCCTGCCCGGCTCCCAGCTCGGGCCCCTGCTTGGCCCTCCACTCGGCTCCCCGCCAGCTTCCTAAACTATCCCCCTTACCTGGCCAGAGCTGCAAGGACGTCCAGGGGCCAGGGCCGGGCTAATCCACGGCCTCGGCCTCCCAGCACGGGGCCGGGATCAGCCTCCGGGGCTGGGGTCTTCTCCGCCGCACCGGCGGCTTCCCAGATCCGCAGTAGGGTCCTCCCCTGCCAGGGGCCTTGGCTTTTCTTTTTCTTTCTTTCTTTCCTCTTCTTTCCTTCTCTCTCTCTTTCTTTTTTTCTTCCTTTCCTTTTCTCTTCTTTGCCTTCCTTTCTCTTCCCTTCCTTTTCTCTTCTATTTAGTTTACCGGTACTATTTGGTTCAGAATATTTTTTTCTTGTTTTCCTGCTCTAAAAACTGGGTGCGTCTTATGGTCAGGTGCGTCTTATGGTCCGAAAAATACGGTAAGCCTTAGGTCTACTCAAAAGCAGGTTTTATAAAGTCAACTTAATTTTCATTAAATTGACTTTATTTTCCTTTAGTCGACTTAAGGAAATTGTAGTGTAGATGCAGGGTAAATTAAGTCGACTTAAGCAAGCTTAAGTCGACTTCATTTACCAGAGTAGACGCAGGCTTAGTGAATAAAAGATATTCCTCTAAAAGGAGACCTTTCCTTCCTTTGCAGTGTTTATCTACCTATTTTATGATCATGTGCTGTATTTGAAGGTAGATCTTTGAAACTTTGTTCACATGCAACATAGGGGCAGCAAACCAGGCTTTTTCCCCCCATAGTAATGTTTGGATTATTCACAGGAATCAGACATTAATAAGATCACATACACCAAGCATTCAAATCCTATGAATTATATGGAGGATATTACATCAAGCCAATAATATTAAAATGAAAGCACACAGAGAGAAATGCTCTAAGACCATTCAATAAGGCATGTCCCTTTTGCCCAGCCTAGCACTTGAAAGAACAATACGAAGTTTTCAGACATATCACAGAATTTCCTTGTGCCTTCCTCCAAAGCACAACATGAATTCCTAAAGCTGCTAAAAATGGGGCAGTCTCTCATATGCTGGGCAGATTTCAGCCCATAAAACTATTCTGCATAATTTACATGGATGTTCTGCTGATCTTACTTGGGAATAGCACAGAAGAAAAATTAATTATACATTTTTAAAATATTCATTAAACCTGTCCTCCCCTGTGTGAGAGTTGTTAGTATTACATTCTATGACATGCTTCAGTATTACATTCCTAAAGATTATATAAAACAACACAAAAATAATCTGTTAACAGAATGGGAAAATAAAGCATCCCTGTCTCTAAACCTGCCCAGCTCCAGCTTTGGCCTGTGTATGGCAGGAAATGAATGCACAACCACCAAAGTAGCTAGGATTAGTACTGGATGGTCCCCTCGCTGACACTACTTTTGAAGAGGGGATCCCAGCAGTTCCCAGGGGAAGGAAGGAGTATGCTCTTGCCTCTGCCTCTCTGGAAAAGGAGAGGAACCTTTGTCATTGCCATTCCAAGAGGAGGGTAGCACCAAAGTCGTCCCATGTTGTGTTGTGATGTGTCTAGGCCAGGGACCTGGATTGCTTTAATCCAGTTCTGGGTCAGCTGAGTGGAAGATCTCTGCCTTTTCTATTTATCTTTGTAAAAAGATATATAAGGGTTTGTTGTGAATAAAGAACATTACCAACCGCTGTATGGTGTAAAATCTGAACTAGGGTAACTTGTAAGCATACCACATACATGATAGTCTCTTTCTATTCACTGCTACCTGATTAGCAAAGGAAACACTTATGATTGTAACCCCTACATCAAAGGATTCACTAGAGATTTAGGCATTGATTCTGCAAACACTTGTGCATTTGCACAGCTTTACTCACATGAATAGTCCCATTAATTTCAATTCTTGAAATTCTAAATCAAGAGTGGTAGTTGGGGGCGCTGAGTTTTTAACAAGAACGAACTATAGATAGATACCGAGGAAGGAAGGACTCATCATATAGGCTATTGGAAGGATCCTCTTGTACAAAAGAGCTCAAAACTCAGTTTCTGCCACAAGCTTCCCTTGTAACATTATATAAATCACTTAATCTTTCTGTGCCTCACTTCCCCATCTGCAAATGAAGATGATAATCCTGCCTTTTTCTACCTTGTCTATCCTGGCAGAAAACTCTTCAAAACAATAAGTGCCATACTAGGGCCAGATATTAATTTGTACTAAATTTATATTTGGTATGGCTGAGAGGAGCAAAAGAAAATGATATTTAGATTCAACTCTAAGGAAATGTCAGAATTATTGCAATTTTGACTTTTTTTTTAAATCTTGAACTGTGATAAAGTTGAAAATTGAATTTTTTTGCAGCACCAAAAGTTGAAGTTTTTCAGAAATTGCCAATTGCTTTGTTTCAGATTAGTTCAGTGTTAATATACATTTCCCCATAGGGCCACATTGCAGTAGAGGTGCCAGTTGACCATTTACCCCAATGACCCAGGCTCCCTGGCCAGAGTAGGAGAGATCTACAGTCAGTCATGTGATTTCTGTGAATCACTCTGAGAGTCAATCTAATGATGCATTGCCTCATAGAAGATGTTGTCCAGCCCTCAGAAAAGAATTGGAGCAAGAGAGATATCTGAAATAGGATTCCCATGAGGAAATGCAGCTCCATGAGACCCACTCATTGAAAAATGAGGATGATCAAAATACCAAATCTGTCCTCATTCAGTGAGTATTGTGCATCCTGTGTACAGATTGTGGCAGCAGGAGGGGAAAGGGAATTATACCAATATACTTGCTGAAAGTATAAAGTCACAGTGGTTTAAAATTACTCCAAGTCACATCAAAAGAAGAAAAAGTCTGCTGACCATCAAAACCAAACAAAAGTCATTTTTGCAGGCTTTACATTAATTCATTCATATAGAACCTGATCCAACATTGACCAAAATTAGGAAAAGTTTACACTGACTTTGTTAGAGATACAATAGAGTCCTGTGGCACTTTTAAAGACTAACAGATTGTAGAAAGTGGGTTTAGTTAATGGGAACTTATATCACTAAAGATAAGTAGTTTTAGGAGTAGTAGTTAGCAAGAGTAGGCCCAAGCCTGAACCAATTTTCAAAGGTCCTCGAGAGTGACGGAACTGACATGTCGGTAAGAGTTCGGTGAGTATTAAGAAACTGCAACAGGCCTCGGTGAAGGCTGGTTCAAAGTAGCTACAGGTATATGAAACATATGAAACGGTAACTGAAGTCTTAGCACCCCAAATCCTGGTGTAAGGGCTAAAGTAGTTTAGCACCCTGGTCCCCAAGAGTACGGGGGAAAGGTATAAGGTTAAGGATCAAGTAGATTAGCACCCCGGTTCCTGGGAGTACAGGTGATTAGACTGCGTCTCCTCGTAAATAAGAGCCAGACACAGTGTAATAAGAATAGCTCTAGCAATTAACTAATTAATGCGCATTTATTTTTGAATCTTTGTCTTTAAGACCTGCTGCAGCATAAGAGCATAATAATGAAACAGTGTAACTCTGCAATGATATAATCATCAAAACTTGTCTAAGAGATTTCTCACAAGGACAAGCTTCAGATTCGTTGTAATCATGGTGATCAAAAATAAATATCTTTTATTCATAACTCTCCTGATTCTGCTGATACTTCCCCTGTCACTATTGATCTCTCTTACTCCTCTCTCATTCTCACTTCTCCCCCTGAGGGAACAATATTCGGTTCCCTTAATATTCGTCTGGGTTATCGGCTGGATCGGTTCAACCCTCTATTATTTGATCCCCCTGACCACTAATGTATATGTCAGTGCCTCCTCCCTTCCATCAGATCAAGGCCGGGCTATTATCCCAGTGGACAAAGAACCCATCGTCCGCCCGCACCCCTCGATGAATAACACCCCGAGGGTGGACGTTAAACAGTGTAGCAGCGAGCACAGATTTATTTATCGCATGAGCTTTCATGGGAGAAAGTCCCACAAAAGCTCATGCGATAAATAAATCTGTTAGTCTTTAAAAGTGCCACAGGACTCTGTTGTCTTTCTACAGTAGACTAACATGGCTACCCCTTTGGAATTTGTTAGAAATGAATCAGGTCCATATACACTACTGCCAGTTTTAATGCACAAAATATTGAGTCAAAGTCCCAAAATCATGGCAACATTGCTGAGTATAAGCCTTGGGAGATGTGGAGCTACTGTATCGCAATTCCTATCCCTTCCCCCTCCGCTCACTCCCCTCCCCTCCAACACACACACAGGGGACATGCAGGGGTGTTATACGGGCTAGAGATTTCAAGGTTCTGTGTCTCCTCCTGGCCCCGTGATCTCATAGAAGAGGATTTGACCTACGTTATCTACACAGGTGCTTAGAGACACTCATACCTAACAAGTCTACATTAACCAACTGGTTGTTTTCAAATGATCTCCTAGTCAAGGAGTGCTTGAGCAAATGACATTAAACAAGACAACAGAATACTGAACATAATAGTTATTAGGTATGGGTTAAATAGTCCAGTACTCCCTCTATAACAGTTACAAATCTTGTGTCTGAAAATTGTATTATAGTACAAATCCTATGCTAGTCTGAAGCGAGTATTTCTATCACAGGGGACTGTACCCATAAGTTCTTTGAGGGAGGGCTCATGTTTTGGCTATGTACAAGTACAGCACCAAGAAAATGGGACTCTGATCCTAGTTGGAGCCTCTAGGTGTTCATGCAAAGCACATGATTAATAATAGTGTATTTGCATTTTTCTTACGTTATTGATCAAAACAATCTATAAGTCAACGTTTAAACAAAAAAAATCAGTTTTTTTCTTAAGGTGTCTTCAGTTACAGACCTGGATTCCTTAAATTATAACCCGAAAGTATTCTAGCAGATCAGCTTAATTAGTTTAAAAAACAAATTGTTGGTACCTTTCTGAACAGAAAGTTCCAGGCAGAGATTGAAGACAAACAATTTACAGTCACTAAGAATCCATCAGGCCTAATTTACTCATTGAATTTTCTAGCAAATGTGAATCCCCCACTTTTCTGTAGCTTCATAAGCAGGGTATCTTCTGTTTTTTATCCCTACCAACAAGGAATAGAAGTGACCTTCACCTCTAGTTGAGAACAGATGCAACAACAAATGCAAATGACTAAGGAGAACCCAGAAGTGTGGAACCCTACTCAACATTTATCTGAATTAATCAACACATTCAGAAGCCTATATAATCATATACTACAATCCTTCAGCAGTCCTACTGAAAGCCAATTGTCATATGCTCAAATAAATAGACTACATCACATGAATTCAAAAGAATAATCAGAAAATACACTCTCCAAAAGATAAAATACCAGGAGAATAAGTTTGATTGCAACAGGCAACCCAAAATATAGATATTGTATGTATCTAAACTTCTCTGCATGCAAAAATAAGGTGGATGTCTCACAACAGGACTAATATTTGCTGTTTCCAATCAGACCAGAAATATTGCAAGTATTTTCCTACATACCTATAGTTACACACATCTAGGTCTGACACAAACTGGGTGGGGGGGGGCGGGCCGCCGAGAGACAGGACACACACAACATAACAGAACTTTTTGAACCTAATAAGCACTAGACTAGATTGTAATCTTAAGCACAACATTAATTATGGTTTTGTGCTAAGCTCTATTACTCCAAAAGTAACCCTGAGAAACTACAGATACATCTCTGAATCCTAATTCCTCCCCAGATTCCTCTTTACTGTTGGAACAGTAATTTATTACTAACACATACCAGCCTAAATCCTTTTACTCTTCCAAGTAGGTGCAGAGTTTAAGTCAAAATATATCCCCATGATGGGGTGTTCATCTTCTACAAGCCCAGAGTAGGTTAACAAGGGCTATAAAGAGCTAATTAACCTCATATGCTGCATCAGGTGGGGAGCTAGATATAGAAAATGCTTAGTTGTAGACAACACCCAGGTGGGGGAGGAGCTGAGGTAGGATTATAAGGCCAGGAAGTGCAAACCAGAGGGGGCTCAAGTATGAGATTTACAGTCATTCTGGGAAGGATGGTCAGGAACAAGGTAGGGGAGTAAGAGCTAGGATCCTGTCCTGGACTAGAGAGCCTGGCAAGAAAGTGAGAGGAATAATGTAGTTGTGGTGAGCAAAAGAGCCTCCCATGGTGTGCCCAGAGATATCCTAGGTGAGAAGACTGTGAGATAGGAAGCAGGAAAATACCTATTAAGTTTGAGGAAAACCTACTTTGCTAGTCATAGGGATCCCTAGGCTACAACTCAGAGTTGATAAGGGGTTCAGTTTCCCCTACCAATCACTGAAAGGTAGTCCAAGACTTAAAGGTGTAGTAGAAGGCCACCCAAAGCTGCATCTGGATAGCTGGCTGTTGAGAGTTTAGAACACCAGGAGAAAGGACTGCATGCTGATGTGTACAGACAGTCACATGGGGAGCACTTTGAGTCACAAAGAGAAAGGAAGCATCAGCAACAGACCATCTGGGGCACTATAAAAGCTAATTAGCTAATAAAAGCTAAAAGTTAATTCTTAGACCTAAACACAAAGAGGTGCACCAGCAGTGAGAGGAACCCTTTAGCATATTGGTGAAGAATAGGGGAATGATTACTGCTCCTGATTAAAGGGGACTGTACCATTTGGTCAAAGGCAAGAGGAAAAATGGAACTGATGTCTGCAGAAGCTTTTTTTCCATGGAAGGCATGTACATCTTCCATTGAATCCCAAAGTTTCTGCTCCAGTTTAAGGAGACAGAGGAATAACCCCAGAGAATCCTGGTGCTAATTTTGCAGGTCCTGGAGTGCTAGCAGACAGTGGGAAGAGTAGTTGTATCTCCAGAGCTATTTGGAACAGCTGGCTAAATATCAGCAGTATTTATAGAGGATTCTGTCCTAGTCTGGGGCAGTATCCCAGAGCTTATTCTCCCCCTGCATTGCCTACTTGTCTCTGAGCACCTTCCTTTTCCTCACTAGGGTGACTGCAGGCCCCTTCCCTGTAGCCCTATCCTACATTGACATCCCTAGCCCAGCTTTTTCCACAGCTGGACTTTGTCTGCAATTAGGCCTTATCTATCTCTGGCTCTCCTCCATGTGCAGCATGCAAGGTTAATTAGCCCCTGCTGGCCCACATCAACCTGCTCAGGGCTTGTGTGGGAGTGAATGCCACATTGCAATCCCATTTTGCTTCTGGCAATTACAAAGGTTTGGTTATTGTGTCCAAACAGTTTTGCTCATCTCTATTAAGTAACAAAAGTTTCTCAAAGGTTAAAATTTTCTTACTGGCCTTTCTCGCAATACCTAGAAGGAGATCCAGCTTTGTTGTAATGTAGCACATAGTTACTAAAGTAGACTCTTACAAGCCCAAAGGAAAGTTTATGGAAGAGCAGCATTTAGGGTCAACAGGTGTATGGTTTGTTTTTGTTATGTAGTTTGAATTTTTCTAAAAAAATACTGTAATTGGATTGAAACATAAATTGTCGACATACAAAAAAAGTTGCAACTAGGAGTATAATAAGAATGAGAAATTCAGTACATGCAGCAAAGATATATAAATTATTGGGAGTGGAAAAGAAAGTGTTTGTTGTGGCAAACAGTCTGATCTAAAAGAAACCACTAAACAGTCCATTCTATTAGCTCCTTTCCAGATGGGTAAATCATTGGAGCTATTGCCCATTTGTTCCAGATGAAGATCTGGCCCACTAACGCTGGAGTGAAATCATTATTGACGGATCAGAGCAAGGAACACAGTTGCTTGGGAAAAGGAACCACGTGAAGGAAAAACCGTCAGACTTCAGGGAAACAACGTTTTGGTGTTTTCCTGGAGTGTTTATTTCATGTTTTGAAAATGCTTTATGTAGAAAATAAAAGCATGATGGTGGCGGAAGCAAGCCCATTAACCCAATAGTTTTTTTTTTTTTTACTTGTGCTGTATGAAATGGTGATTAACTCCAAGTGCAATTAGAATACATGCATGAAATATATCTGAGCATGGGAGGCACGCTGTGCTTTCATTTTAGACTTTTGTAGAAGTAGGTCAGATTCAAATCTGGCTTATTCAGAAAGGTTCTGAAATGGATACTTAAAAGGTATAAACCTCCCAAATTAGGTGAGCAATATATGAGAGTGTGAGTAAGGTGTTCAAAACAGCATAGCAGCAGTTGAGTAAGTGTGGCAGCTCCATATGGCCCATAGAACTTGTCAGAAGGACTCATGCTGCTTAAGAAGCAAATATATTGTTGATGAGGCACTTGGGTTTTGAGTGCCTGTCAAAAAAGAAGAGAGGCAGAAGGAAGAGCTGTAAGAAATATGAGGTGAACTAACAACTTGAGTAGACTTTTCCAGAGATACAGGGACAAGATATATTAAAATGGTGCCAAG
Source organism: Pelusios castaneus (assembly GCA_007922175.1). Classification (NCBI taxonomy): domain Eukaryota; kingdom Metazoa; phylum Chordata; order Testudines; family Pelomedusidae; genus Pelusios; species Pelusios castaneus. The sequence goes on from ML685837.1 coordinate 3,726,127, forward strand.
TTTGGCCCCAGGTCCCTAATTATATCTCTAAATAAGTAGCTTAATTTTCAAAAGGGTTGAGCACTGGGCAGCTCAGATGGGTACAAACACATACATCCAGCATAATAGAGCCACAATCCTGATTTGGGCTTTTGGCTATTACACATTTTTTTCATTGTGGTATTTTTTTAGTTCAGGCAACATTACTAATCACTATATGAGTGGACTATCTTTCATGTTCTTGGAACTCATCTTTAATGAAGCTGCTATTGGTAGGAAGATCCTGCAAAGACTTATTTTTTTCTTTATCTTTTAATAAAGGGTCTATATATTATCTAACTCCGTACCTTGTCCCTCCAATTTGCACCACACAGGACAATTTTAATCTGTAGACATTTATTTATGCCCAAAATCCATCTGTTTCTGGGCAGTTTACAATTTCTGCATAAAAATGTGTGTGCTGATGGTGCTCCATCTGCAAAATATTTCATATGGGAAATGTCACAATTATTTGACATAGCGATATGCATAGGAAATTAAAATGGAAAGAAACAATTATCAAACTAGTCATGAACTGGGAGATATCCATTAGAGTAAGTCACCAAAGGGGAGGGAGCGAGGACAATTCTGTTGAACTCACTGATGGCAAATTAATAGCTATGTAGAAATGACAGGGGTTATCAGTCCTCATGCTTCAGGGCAAAAACTGAGCAACAGATGTCAGCAAGGAACCTCTCCTACCTAACCCCAGTAATTCACAGCTGGTTATGTGCATTGCTGCCTTTCCCTGAACCAATCTTCACAGGTCACTGAAGGATACAAGACTACATGATCCATGCATCCATTTTTTTGTGATGGCTTTTATGTTCACATATTCCAGTTATAAAAATAGCAGAATAAAAATTTTCTATTTCTGATTTTTCTCTCATCCATGCTGTGACAGCAGCAATGAAGATACAGGACTGGATTCTCCACTATAATTCAGCCCTTTGTGGTGCCTCAGTAGCACAAAGGGGTTGGCACTGGTTATAAAAGGACAGTGTAGGATTTCCTGTCGAGGGGAACACTCTGAGGGCATAAACCTGCTGATGGCATCTCCATTGCGAGTACCTATATATGCTGCTCAGTTACCAGAAATTTGAAAACTTCTGTGGCACACATGGCTGGCTACCAGCTGGCGGCTTGGAATAAAATGTTGCGTTGCCATTCAGGAATCTCCAGAATTATGTCCACCAGCATGTGGAGTGCCTGAAAAGATAGAAAAGACTTGGGTAGTAACCTGTGCTCCCTTTTGCTACCCTCAAAAGCCAAGTGGCCTGCAATTTTTAAACAAAAGCAATTGTAAATTTTAACTTAGTGTTGTTTGTGCACTCTTTTCATTGTAACTAATTCAGGTGTGTCCATGGAGCTTCTGGGAATTGAAATGTTGTCAACACAATATATTAAAGTTTGGTTTTATATAGCATCACATTTTGGATTTGAGGTTCCACATCACATTCCAGCAAATGCGTTAGACTTGTTTTGATGCATGGAGACAGTAATGCACTGGTTGATGTATGCATAGGTCCTTGACCTTCCGCTTTGTCCTTTTTACCTCAGCAGAATGTCCTTCCAGTAGCAGGACCCTGGGATTCAGAACTGTAATGGATCGGTCCAAGCAGAAGCATTGTGACCATACAGTGGCAGTGATATGGGGGGGGACATGCCCCCAGGCACTGACCTGTGGGGAACACTGGCTGGGCCTTCCTTGGAGGAGCTGCCCCTTGCTGTTGCAGGCGGCCAGAGGCTGCTGGGCTTTAACATTCCTGATGGCCATGCAGACTCCAGCACAATGGCTGAGAGCTTCTGCTGCGGGCAGGGTGGGGTGAGGTGAGGGGAGCAAACTTCCCCTGGCCTCTACCCTCCCCATGCTGGGCACAAATAGGGAGCTGCAGGAACCTTAGCTGCACAGGGGTCCGGCAGCCAAAGAGATGGCTCTGGAGTACAGCTTGTTATGCTACTGGGCAGCCTGGGGGCATCTGCCCCTGTCACTCCTGCTCCCTGCCATCCTCACAGCATGGTGGAGAGCAGGAAACAAGATCACGGACTTTCCTCACTACCCTGTGGAATGTTTTCCCGTTGGGGAGGGGGTGCAAATGTAAGTATTGGGCCCTGAGACCCAAGCTGCACAACTGTATAGTGGATATTCTGCTTGGTGGCCATGTCCAGCTGAAATACCCGAGAAAGAAGGCTTCATGGCACCGACGGGCTACAGAGTGTGAGGACAGAACTGCAAGCACAAAGTGAGTCTTACAGCACAGTTTCTGGAGTGGGTGCTTTAGCTGAGGGAAGAAGAGTGCAGCAGAAAGAACTGTTTGAGAGGCTGCATGTGCTTATAACTGAAGGAGTACAGGCTCCTGAGTCTCCTCCATGGCACCAAGTGCTACAGAACAAGCACATGTTGAATTATTGAATGGTTGGCTAGCTCATGCAATTGGGACTTAACTGGGCAAAGCAAAATGTATGTCCCCACCCCCCCAGCTGTCTCCCATCTTCGTCCAGGGGTACGAGGTGTGCACTGAACATCCAAGAAAGGGAAAGGAAAAGGGGGCCCAAGATACACATAACTTTAGGGGATTTATTTGTTGGCACTGATTTCACCATTTGCACTGTTCAATGTTTGGTATGTGGAATTTGCTTTATTCGTGGTTTTGCTTTATTACTGGTGTTTTGGTGTTCTAATGGCAGTTGGCCAGCCTGTCGCTGCTTTAATATATGCATAATTTAATTGTAATACATCCCAGTTCTGAAGCAAAGGGTTGTTAATTTATTACCTTCACTGCTTTACATCATGTAGTGTGTATTTCAAATAATAAAGATAAATACAGAAGGGACAACTGCGAAGTTGTGTCCAAACACAATTTCTCAATATATTTCTCCATATCAATCCATAACGTAAATTCAATCTTTTTGCTAGTATAGATGTTAGTGCATTTGCATTGTGGATGCATCACAATGGCTGTGAGACCTGGATCCAAAAACGGGAAACCCAGATGTAGGGTAGCTTATAAAGCAGGGGACTGGAAACATCAAGTCCAGAAACCCAGGTCCCACAGATATGAGTTTATAATGCAATGCAGACATACGCTAACAGTGAGCCTTTCATATAGAACATTTAGTCTAGTCCAGAAATATTTTCTCTGTCCCTACATTATTAAATCATGACTTGAGGCATTCTACTAACAGTACTGTCTTGGTAATGCACACATTTTAACACATAGACACTCAGGCAGGAACTGTAACATGGTCATGAGTTTAGTCCAGGATTATAACTTTACAGTTCAGCCAGATGGGAAGCAGTTATCAGCTAATAGGCATGTCCCTTTCCTCAAGAATGAACAGAGGGTGCACAGCCCACTGGCTTCACCAGCGTGTTATCTGAAAGATTATGGCTGTTCTCGCTTTTATGTGAGCGAGATTTGTGAAAAATCCAAAAATCTCTGCATGCTCCCGCTCCTTGGAATATGCTGGGACAGTATACCAGCACTTTTACTACATGGAGGCCACCATTTTGTTCTCAAAATGACATTCTCTACCCATTGTAACCTCATACGCACCTGCATGGAAGGTTATGCTGGCGAAGACATTCTCGTGCTCACAGAATACCAGCAGTACTGGAAATGATGGGCTTTGGGAAACTTTGTAAGATACTTGGGGGGAAAAATTGGAAACACTGTCTTGAGCTTTTGTGAAAAGACTATTTGTGGGTTATTGCTTATATGTGTTTCCATCTAGTTTCTCATGGACAGGTGTCCACATCATAAAAATGAGCAATAGGATTGTTACTCTTATTGTTAGTTTCAGGCAAAAGTGTCAAGGGATATGTGGCCGTTCAGATTAATCTGCCTTTCATCTGTAAATATAGAACTCCAGTTTACTGTTGAGATACCTTTAGAAGGCAAGGGCAATTTGGGGAAATTTACACTGTTATTACTGTAGGTAAGTATCAGGTCCTGGCTATTGCTGGAGGCCACACCCTCTTTTTTGTTACAAGAACTTCACTTTTGCTAGTAATTTTCAACAGTATTTCATTCACTGAAAAAGAAATGAATTGACTAAAAAAAAGCATAATACACTGTTTTCAGATATTGTTCCTGCTAATTAAGCATTATCTTTTTATATTGCTATTAGTACAGTTTTAGCCTGGGTGTAACTGACTTAAAGTTCATTGAAGGTACAAAATATTCTACTGTAAAGATTATAGGTATTCCTAAATTCTCTATCTCCAAGGATACAAGGTTAGAGATATGTCTTCATAACCAATGAAAGTGTAATTTATGATAATACTTATGACAGCAGATGAATGAATATAAACAGGTATAACATCATAGATCAAGGAAAAATAGTCCATCTTCCTCAAATCCCTTCTTTTCTCATTCATTTTAATTCTATTACTTATTATTCCTTCCTAAACCATTCTTCCCCTCTATTTTAATCTAGCTGTCTTCAATAATTGTAAATATGAATCATGCTACCCTTAATCATCTTTTAGACAAGCTACAGATACCTAGAGTGTGATAATCCATTTTGTTACGGCAGGTTTATGCCGTTGTTACGCCTTTGAAACCAATGGAGTTTTACCTGACAGAAAACTGGTGAACAGAGTGAATTTTTATAACTGTTCTTCATAAGTTAGTTCTTCAAAAAGCTTTAGAAAAGTTGTAGGTCCAACAAGGAAGTCACAGAGTAATCATCAATGACAGAATCCCCTTTGAATGGCAAATAGATTTGCACATTCATATCAGGAAACGAACATTCAGATTCTGGAGGTGAGGGCAAGGCCTGGATTCAAAGGAGATTATTTTGATTATATCCCAGTTAGTTTGGCCATGGGAAAGAAGATGGGCTTCTATTAACTGAAAAGTGTTTTGATGTCCACCAAATTCCACTCACCCCAGTTTATGAATCGTTCTGTATTTTTTCCTTTTACATATTCTGCAAGCCAGATTCTGTTGTCTCTTATATGGGTATCAATAGGGAATAATTCCATTGCTATCCATATGGTGTTTCTCTCTCTCTCACACAGACACACACCCTCTGTAATTGAAATCAGATTTTATCTCAAAGGCTGCATTCTGAAAGGTACCACAGACAAATATCTCATTCTCAATGGGAGGCAAAAAAATGTTTTCTTTCCTGATATTAGTCTAGTCACACATAGTCGCAGAGTTGGCAGACATGCAGCCCTGGAGGTTTTGGATAGCACAGCAGAAGGAAGCTTTACTTCTTTTGGGGACACATCTTTTAAGATCAAACTACTTGAAAAAGCTGTAACAACAAAAGCCAGGCTTCAGATACCTGACTGACACCGTTTTTATATAGCAGGCTTTACTTTGATCTCAGCATGAATGGATTTAGCTTCAGATATCCTAGATTGTAAAACTCCAAGATATTTAATTAGCACTGATGTCTCTTTAACTAAATAGTTTAGGTTACTAGTCCAAGTTTATTGGTTTATAGTAAATGACTTTGCGTTAATTCTTGAGGATTTAGAGGATTTCTATTTTACTTTCCTCCTGCTATTAAATTTCTCCTACCAGAATGGTTTTTGTATATTATTGCAATGGAATACACTGACTCAGTGGTGTAAATGCTTTTAGTAATGCCCTAACTTTCTTTAGATCCCATTAAATTGTGCAAATTACTATTTTAGATTGTTGTCCGTTCACTTGCATTAACCGTGTTTCTTTCTGTATGACATTAGTAAAAATCATCTTTCTCTCCACTATGAGCAGAGGCCAGGTTAACTAGCAATTGTTAAATCTGTAGGATAGTCTGCAGAGATTAGCCATCTTTGTCTTTTGTTTTTTTGCATAAAAGACTGGCAATATGAGGGCATGTTTGTTTTTCTGTTCTTATTGCCCTTGCACATATATGGTTGTATCTGTTTTAAACAAATTGACCCTTTTTGTTTTCCTTAAATAGCATAATATTGTGACAGCTGCCATCTTCACCACCACTGCAGATTGAATCAGAGACCTACAGAGCTAAAAGCACCAGGGGCTAGAGCTTGAGAGCCAAATGCTGCACATGGATTTGTAACTGACACACATCTTCTTTGAAACAGACACATGCTGTCCAGGCCATGATAATCTAGCCATTATTATTCCAGCTTTACATCAGTGTAGCTCTGTTGACTTCAGTAGAGCTACATTGGCAGGGAATTGGAGTAGCACAGAGGTGAATCAGGCCCTTTGTTTGCTAGAGAATGAAAAAGAATAAAGGATTTTTTAAAAAGGCAGAGACAATAGAACTGCACTGATTTTCACTTGCTGAGGATCTATCCCAGTATTGCTATTTGTCATCAGATCTTGTACTCGGGGGGAAAAAAATGTGACTGTGAAAAAGAATCTGCAGGGAGTGTTACTGTTATAGAAACAGCTCTGGATCTGTAAGAGCACACTCTGAAGTGTTTTGAATTTTAATTTCTGGTATGTGTTAACTAGTGAAATATTTATAGATTGTGCTAGTCAATTGTTTTTTTTTAAAGTAGGCATGGATTTTATTTTATTGCATCCTTTGCATTTAGCAATGGATGCCTCAATGACAATGTCTTCTGAGTAAGGTAAAATATTCTTTCATAATGTCAGTCTAGTCTAAAAATAAAATATCATTCCAAATAAGACTTTTTTTTCACTGCAAAAGAGATTCAGAAGAGTTTTCTCCATATATGTTGATTTAAGTCTTAATATGTCTATCTTTCAAATGCATCTCCCTTTTTATTCTCACATTCTTCCATTTTCTAAAATGCACAAATCCTATTTCACTTTATTAAAGAGCCTGTTGTAAGCAATTTTTTTAATCACAATAATACCTTCTGCTCAACTGCAGGAAGCAGTTTGTGATGATTTTGTGATTTGGCTAACTAACTTGCATACTCTCCTGCGTCTTCAGTGATTACTTGCAGTGACAATGGTGATATCTATTGGTGAGGTCAGGACCAATTAACTGAAAAAGAAGCAGCTGTTGCTTCAATTAACTTACTCCATATTTGAAGAGGTTTCCCCCCCCCCCCCTTATTAAGGGGAAAAAAGAAGTTGAGAAATGGACCTTCTTTAGCTAAATTGCTTCTTGCTTCTCCCATCGGGGAGGAAAAGTCAATCTAGTAAACAAAGGGCAACCATTAATGGACTTCTGTGGCTAATAACCAGGGCATAGGAGAAACTAGTAGAAAATAATGCATTGTTGCTTTCATTTGCATGGGCCAATGAAATATTTTCTATAGTCTACTGAAAATTCTTCTTTAACTGGTGGCAGTGGACATTACTAGGTTTTTGCACTGCAAGTGAAAATGCTAATAATTAGTAGATGAGCTTTAGAGATGGTCAGCATTAATATCAGTTAGCAGTATTTTAGGCAAAAACATTTTTCTCTGCAAATGGGTTTAATTTATATAGCATACAGGTTCAGATTGTGACTGGCCCTGTGTGTGAATGCACAGAAAGGACGTGTCCAATGTGTCTTTCTCCCTAACACTGTCCTTGCTGGAACCAGAGAACAATTTCAAGCCCTGCACCCCTGGATAAATGCAGGAACTTCTGTGTTCTTGCATCTCCTGGGAATCCTGAGCAAAAGGGGCTGGGGATGAAGCAAGGACCTAAACATCCTCATCTGCAGCCACCAGAGTTGGTCAAGTATGCAGAAGAAGCGGGTTGCAGCTTCTTAAAGACTGACACTGAGGCTGTAACTCCTTTTGAACTATTTCTTCTATAACCATAATCCCTCCCAGTGCTTTCCCTGAGGTAGTGTAGGTCCACACTGCTCCCTACTCAGGGCAACAGCGAAAAGCCACAGCTGGACCCCAGCTATATTATGGTGGATGTATCATTAGTTTCCTAAGCACAACTGCTGTAGAGATACAAAGTAATGCCAGACTAGGTGCTCAACTCTCCTTGAATTTATGCCCCTTTCCCTATATAGGGGGAAGAGAAGTTTATCAATAGTCACTATTTATGTATATAAGTATGTAGTGTCATTTCAACACCTAATGTGGTGGCGAGCTTGAAACACTAGATGCAGGATGATTGAAAATGCGAAAAGGACACAAAAATGCTAAGCAGTCTCATGGAACCTTAGAGGTTAACAAAAAAAGGAGGTGGGGGGCATAAGTTTTTTGTGGGCTGGAACCTACTTTGTCAGATGCAATGGACACAGCTATCCTACACTCTGGTCCGTCATACACAGAAGTTGGTAATTTAGGCCCAGATCTTCAGAGGTATTTCGGCATCTGTGGTGGAATCCATGAAGAGACTTAGTGTTGCAATGCTGAAAATTGCAGCACCTATCTTTTAGGCAATCCAAAAGCTATTGAGAGAGCCAAGACAGGCATCTAGGCTCCCTCTATGAACAGATAGGTGCATAAGAATGCAATCCACAAAAGCCAGGATCTTATTGCTCCCCTCTTACATTGGACAAGGGTAAAGACCAATGCTATGAGAACGCTGCCTGGTTTTTCAGAGACAGATGATTAAATTCAGGCTGTTGGAAAGTGTCAACCTCTGCTAGTGTTCACTTGGCTTGGGTTCCTGGACTATGTCTATACGTGTTCAAATAGGTTAACTTTGCTAAGTCGACTTAGCATGTCTACACTGTAAATTTAGGTCGACTTAAAGTCGACTTTGCCAAATCAACTTAGTGCATCCACACTGGATGCCTAAGTTGACCTGTAGGGGCTAGGTGGAGCTGGGAGTGGTGCCCTCTCAGGTGCCCCCCTTCCCCAGGCACCCCTCCAAAAGTGCCAAGGAGCTCCGCATCTTCCCCATTGTACCAGGGTACATGGGGGCTGAGCAGGAGAAGGGCAGGGTGTAGGAGTGGGGTGGGCAGGGCTGTGTCCTGCCCTGTGGGTGGGCACACCAGGCTCTGGCTGTGCCAGGCACCCTGACAGGGAGGTCAGTGGGGGAGCCCTGTGGGCCCTTTAAGTCGAGTTAGGGCTACTTTGCGTCTACACTGGCTTAAGTCAGCTTAAGCAGTAAGTCGAAGTAAAAGCAGGTCTTAATAAGTCAACTTACTTTTTCCTTAAGTTGACTTAAGCAGCAGCTTAAGTGGACTTAAGGAAACTCTAGTGTAGACGCAGAGTAAATTAAGTGGACTTAAGCCTGCTTAAGTCGACTTAATTTACTAGTGTAGACGCATCCTTAGATAGTTCATCATTGTGGTGTTGCATGTCTTTTAACTTTTAGCCCACCGGTTAGAACAAATCACTTGAGATATGGGAGATGCAGATTCAATTTCCTGCTGCCTGGCAGAGGGGAATATTTGTATAAGAGCCTGCTCTCGGGCATGTGCAGCATGCTGACTGCTGGGTGAGGGGAAATTCCAACATGAGGCTCCCTCAGACTCTCCTCTTGAAACTGTCCCACTTTGGAGAAATAAAGAGTGACATAGGAGACTAAACACAGGGTATCCTGTCTTAAGGTAAGTGCCCTAACTACTGGACTATATTGCCCCTCTTACACTGGCCCACTGACTGTTTAAGTATTTAATCACAGTGGAATCCCCCACATTGGAAAATCCTATAGCTTAGTGGTTAGAGCACGCTCCTTGGAGACCCCCTCTGTTCAAATCCTATTCTTCCTCTGCCAGAGAAGGGGGAATTGAACCTAGAGCTGTGATACTCTGGGCATTGGACTAAAACTTAGAAGGTGGGTGCAGACACCACCACCTTCTCATCACACTTAACTCATTCCCACAAGAAACTATGTAGGTGTCTAAGCAGGAGAGGCATTACTATTCATAGATCACTAGCAGAGCCAGGTGCTTCTCTGCAGCATGGACTTATCTCTGAAAAAAGGACAGGGCTTAGCATATCACCATATCAGCTAGCTCAGGTGGGGAACTGCCTAGGATGCTAAGTTTTGTGGGTCACATTCTCAGGCTACATCTATTGTACTGGGGAGGGGAGGGTGATTCCCGAGCTCATGTACACATACTCCCAGTAACTATGTGAGAGCTAGCATACTCACACTAAATAAAGAGTAGTGTGTCTGCAGTAAAATGAGCAATGGCTCTGGTACGTAACTGAATATAAGTACGCTGTGACCTATCATTTAAATCAGCTTCTGTACCAGATGGCTGAAGGACAACCTAATGAGATACCAATTTTTTTAAAAAAGTCATCAGAGGCAGTCCTGAAAATTACAGACTGGTAAGCCTAACTTCAGTACCAAGCAAATTGGTTGACTCTACAGTAAACAACAGAATTATTAGACACATAGATGAACACAATTAGTTGGGAAAGAGTCAGCGTGGTTTTTGTAAAGGGAAAACATGTCTCACCAATCTATTGGAATTCTTTGAGTGAGTCAATAAACATGTGGAAAAGGAGATCCAATGGATATAATGAACTTAAACTTTCAGAAAGCCTTTGACAAAGTCCCTCATTAATGGTCAATTTTCAGAATGGAGTGTGATAAATAGTGGTGTCCCCCAGGAATCTGTACTGGGACCAGTACTGTTCAACAGACTCCATAAATGATCTAGAAAAAGGGGTAAACAAATGGCAAAATGTGAAGATGCTACAAAACTACTCAAGCACAATGTGAAAAGTTAAAAGGGATCTCACAAAACTGGGTGACTGGACAACAAAATGGCAGATGAAATTAATTGTTGATCAATGCAAAGTAATACAAATTGGAAAACATAATTACAGCTATACATATAAAATGATGGGGTCTAAACATCACTCAAGAAAAATATCTTTAAGTCATTGTGGATAGTTCTCTGAAAACATTCGCTCACTGTGCAGGGTAATCAAAAAAGCTAACAGAATATTGGAAATCATTAGGAAAGCAGTAGATAATAAGGAATAAAATATAAAATTGCCTCTTAATAAATCCAGGATATGACGACACCTTGAATACCATGTGCATTTCTAGTTTTCCCGTTTAAAAAAAACAGTATTGGAATTGGAAAAATAAAGGTCACAAAAATGATTAGGGATATGGACAAGCTTTCGTAAGAGGAGAGATTAATAAAACTGGGACTTTTCAGCTTAGAAATGAAACGAATAAGGGGGATATGATACAAGTCTATAAAATCATGACTGATGTGGAGAAAGTAAACAAGGACGTGTTATATACTCCTCATAACACAAGAACTAGACATGTGAGGTAAGCTTCAAAGTTGTTACTGGAATATATAACTGGTTGAGGAATCAATTTTGTTTTCAAGATGATATTACAAAAAATGAAAATTACCTGGCAAATTACCTGCTCTTTTTAATTGGAAAAGATTGCTAGCTACTGCTTTGTAGTAAGAAATATATCTGGTGAGTCTAATTATCCTGCAATACCTGTGTGTGTGTGTGTGTGTGTGTGTGTGTGTGTGTGTGTGTGTGTGTG
>ML685837.1:3741184-3776881 GCA_007922175.1 Pelusios castaneus
TATCTATCTATCTATCTATCTATCTATCTATCTATCTATCTATCTATCTATCTATCTATCACCTAGCAAAATCGCCCCTCATCTCAGATACAATCCCTATTATAGTATAAATAGTAGTATATAGATGACAATAGAGAAATCAAATATTTATCATCTGCTGAAATTGCCAAATGATCCACTGGATGACACAGGTAAGCATGCTGTGAAACCATTTTCATCATTGCCATTAAGGTTACCAAATTTGGTTGGACATATTCCTGGGGGGTTTATCCCATGACATAATCTTCAATTAAAGATTAATCTTCAATTTCTGGAGATCTCGGGACAATCCTGGAGGGCTGGCAACCCTTGCCTGCCATGCTAGCTAGTCAGTACTCTTTAATGTCTAAAACCAGTGGTAGGCTTATGATCAGCAGGGTGGCTCTGCAGTGCCCCCCTCTAGAGCCAGGTGTGGCACTGCAGCCACTTCTCGCCTTAGTCTGCAAGGACTGACTAACTGCTCGGGGCAAGGTAGTCTGTGATGTACTCTTGATGTCAGTCTCTAAATAATCAAGTAACAAAGGAGGAACTCTGGATTCAGCTGTCTGTGTCTTTAAACAAAGAGGAGCAAAAATCCCTTCAAAGTGCAATAACTTAGTTGCAATGGACAACAGAGTCCTGTGGCACTATTAAAGACTAACAGATTTATTTATTGCATGAGCTTTCGTGGGACTTTCACCCGGCCATATCCCTGAGAAAAACTAGGCAAGTCTTCTGAACTAGCTTGCTGATTCTTAATTGGTCGGTATTTCCTTTTGGTCTTTCTAGGCCTCTGGACCACCATATTGTTGGGGGTTTGGTTTCCATGGGTGGCAAGTGTCAGGGTGCTCACATGTCTAGTAGAGGACAGAGAAGGCCTGACAGACCCTGCCACATAGCTATATTGGTTGATAAAGGCTTAACATTTAAGAGACCCAGTGGAGCACAGTGCTGAAGTGAGAACAAGTTTGGGACAAATAAATGTTTAATGACACCTATTGTTATTCAACACTACCCCCAGTATATGACACATTCCCTTGCTCTTCTGCCATTGTCAGGCTGTCAATTACAAACCATAAAAATCATAGGAAAAAAGTAGAAACCAAGGTCAAACTATGCCTTATGTAGGGTCTCCGCTGCTCTGGAATTATAAGCTCATGGTTTAATTGTTCCTTCAAGGTTGGCTTTGACAACACTGCCCTCCTTAGAAGTCGGAGGCAGTCTGTCTAGGTGATCAGCGGCAGGCCATGTAGCTCCACACTGCTCTTGGCTCTCACGGCAGTACATCTCCCATGTTGCCCCAACTGCCATGACAGCCAAGAACAGTGTGAAATCCTTGTTCGAGGATAGATGGGCTCCACTGAGTGATGAAGGAAGAAGAGTAAGATAATAGTCAACTCAGAAGGAGTCACTGTTATTACACCTTATATCCCAGTGGTAAAAAACCATGCCATTGGTACCTACCATTTCCCTCAGTGAAAGGCGCATAATGGGAGATGGGGAGGAACATTGAGCATGGGGCTCTCTCATAGCTCTCTGACCCAGGAAAGTGACAAACACGGTGAAGTCTGAGTAATTTCCCTCCTCCTGTGATAAAGAAAAAGTCACAGGGCACAGAGCAAAGAAGAAATCACAATACCTTAGAAAAAGAAAAGGTTGCTGCTGCCTGATGATATCTAATGTTGATGTGGAAGCAGACCTGCTATTGCCCCAGACTTACACTGCCATTACCCCCTGAGAAAAGACAAACTCAGGTTAAAAACAGCCTGTTTTTAAGAAGGGACAGAAGACAATTGGAGCCTGCCCGGATTGATGGGCTCTATAGTCTCAGAGAAGTTTCCAAACCCCAAACCTTGTGAGTCCCTATATAATACTAGTATAGTAACCTAGAACTCCCGAGAATGGGTGACACCTGTTCCATCACTGGGAATAGCCACCCCTTATCTCCCAACTCATTTTGAGAACTGTCTTTGGAATGTTGTCAACTCTGAGGAACTCTGTGGCAAAGAAGGACATGGAATATTATTTCCTGAATCTCACTCTAGAACCTTTGATATTTTGATTATTTACTGGTGCTTCTGCATTAACATTAAAGCAGGCTTGCCTGAAAACTAGTACAGGAAATTATTTTCAGGTTAGATATACCTATTAACAAAAATGAGGGAAAATACTTTTGCTACACTGATGTAAATCCAGAGTAATTCCAATTAAGCTGAGTTTTCCCAATTTACATAAATATAAATAAAAAAACTGAATTTGCCTTGTAACTGAACTATTCTGCTCTATGACACTGAAAGTTAGTCTGAATATACAGTGGTAAAGTAATTGTAGAGATAAAAGAGAAGAGTAGCTGCTATTTGGAACATGTATCTAAATCCTGTAAAGGAATAATAGAGAAATGTTTCTACTTTTCTAGATCACAACACATTTAGCACCACTGGTTGTCGAGTGCAATAAGACTACTCCATATAGCATGCTTTTGTCCTTAGATGATCTCATGTTTGATCAGCATGTTACCTGTACCCTGTGAAAAGTCTATCTACAGTGTGAGGAAGGATGTGTCACTTGCTTTGGAAATTTCTTTTTATTTTCCCCACAAGGAAGCAGGAAGCCAGATTACTGCCATTTTTTTCTGAGCCCAACATAAGTGATAAATAGAGACAAACACGCATCTTCTCATTCTTTTCCACCTGTCCCCACATATCTTGTTTTATCTTTCTTCTGCATTACTTTGAATGAATATACTAGGGTTTATCTGTGTGTAGATGCTTGCTATCAGTAGCAGATGGTTTACAAAGGGATCATGTAGTTTAATTATGTGTGAGATGACTGAGGAGTAGATTTAGTGCCATTTTGCAAGAAATCAGCATTTTGGAAATGTAATTATGAAGACTGAGATGAATTATGTATTTAAAAGTAATTGCACTTCATCAATTCTTATACTGTGTGCTTAAGTATTCACTGTTGGTAGTTTTTTATTGTAGTATTTCAATGTGTAACTGCAGGACAATGGAGCGAATGGAAGACCAAAGAAAACAGGAATGTGAGATGCCGTGACACAGATGGCAATAAATACTTGCTATTGAGTAAAAAGTTGTGAGTAGTGTATATAAATTGACAATGACCTCCAGAAAGATGCCTCATTTAATCATGTGCTAAACAAAAATGATTTCTTCTATTTCAAGCAGAGATCAATCTTACTTATAGAGCTGATCAAGAACCACTGTTTTCTACAGGTTTACAGTTGTCATGATCGCATACGGATCCCTGTATTCAAATTCCCTATTAACTTTTATGTTCAAGCACTGGGTATTGAATAAGTAGCCAGTTCTTGAAAATCAAACCATTTCTCCAGATATTGGACTGACACATCGTAACATTTCATGAAGTCTTTCTGGAGACATCCAGTAGTGACAGGCAGCAGGTCAGTTAATGCATTTTCAACTTTGGAGCTGAGAAATTGTTTTTCTTCGGTCTCTGAGGTTTAATTCTGAGCATATTCATTATGGCATACACTTCATATGTCATCACACTCTTGTTTTCCGAACACAGCATCATATCTTGAAGACCTTCAGAACATTCTGGAGGAAAAACAGATGAACCTCAATTTTGCTAGGACCCTTACCTTGTTCACCTTTTCCCATGTCAGAGAATAGTTCCATAGAAATTTTGCATTATCAATGCAGTAGGAAGAAACTTCAATCAGGGCTAGTTTATGTGTTGCCAGTTTCTCAAGTAATGTGTTGGTCATTGCTTCTGCAGTCTCTTCATGTTGTTCATAGCAGTCTATCAGCTCATCTTGGACCCTGTGTTCTGATAGCCAGTAACTCAGTGATTAGGGGTAGATTTCATTTTGCCCTTGCTAGATGCTTCTGTGGCAACTGAGAAGTAGGGATCATCTGGCCTGCTGAGGTCTTTTGAAAATTATGTTGAGTGGCATCAGCACATTTTTATCAATGCCTCAGCTTTAGTCCAGCTGCAGTTGACATGCTTCATAATCATTGCATCTGGGTACAAGGTAGGCACCAGTTTAAGTTCATAATCACATGAGCGATAAGGAGTGTTGATGGACTATTGTGTTCTACACTTGAGTTAACTCAGAAGCAATAACCTGATTATTGAAGGATTCATTTGGCCTCCTGAAAAAATTCAAGACCAGGGCATTGCTCTTGGGATTCTTGGTGTTTCGTTCATGATTTTTTGAATCATTATGATGCTTAACATCAGATTTGCTGCCATGGGAAATGAAAAATTCCTTCCTGCATGGTTTACAAAAGGCCCTTGAATCACACTTGTAGGATTTTTGAATCAGTCTCTCTATGCATACATGTGTTATTAAGGGCCCACTGGAATTTGTGCTATGTATTGTTCTTCAGAACTGTTGTGTAAACTACATATCCCTATTGTAAATTGTGTTACACAGGAAACAAAAAACAAAATTCCCACCAGATAACAGCGCACAATTAAGTTTAACAAATAGGACAGCCCAAATCGATTAATGTTCTATTTCACTACGAAGTTTCAAATTTTACCTGAATACTGGGACAAATGGCATCCCCATCGTACATCAATTGGGACAAAGTGTTAAATATTGGGATAGTCCTGATTTTATCAGGATGTCTGGTCACCCGAGGCTGGAATAGAGGCTAACAATTCTACTGAACGTAATTTGTACTGGTCTATACCTATAAAAGAACAATGATCAGAGCCAGTTCACTTTCATGAATTATTATAATCTGTTGTCTGCAATTATTCTGTTTTGCAGTGTAAGGAAAAAGGCACTAGACTCAGTCGTGAAAGTTTCTTTTGTTTCTGAAGTGTTGATGGGGCATTTTCTGTGCAAGGGCACGGATGATAACTTTGTGAGATCAAAGGTTGTAGGAGCTGAATAGAGATTGAGATGATACATAAAGCTAGGGAGAAAGAGTGGCTGATTGTTTTCAGTCAGTCTTCTTTCTTAAGTCACCAAGTCCACTATTAAAAAAAAACAAAAAACAAAAAAAACCCCACAACTCCCACCCTTTCTGTGCAACCTATTACAATTGTTTTTTTATACAAGAAAAATTGATCTGAACATTAGTAGATTTTTCCATACATACAGACTTAAAAATAATGCCCAGTGCCTACCTCCCCCTGCCCCTTTCCCACCCACTGTTGGGGATTTCTATAAAACTGCTCATAGCACTGGGGCCAGTGTAGGTCTACATCCATGGCTGGTCTGCATCAACTGACCTGGGCTCATGGAACTCAGGCTGCACTGATGTAAAAATGTGGTGTTGATGTTTTGTGCTTTGATCACAGTCCAAGCTCTAGGATCCTTCCCTTTGTGAATTCCCAGGATTTAGGCTGCAGCCTGAGCCCAAATGTCTACATTGCAATTTTATAGCGCCCAAACCCCACAAGTCTGAGTCAGCTGACGGGTCAGCTGCAGGTGCTTAATTGCAATGTAGACATACCCTGTGGAGTCATCCTAGCTAGACTCAAGGGGGGAAAAATTAGGTAGGAATTACAGTATAAGATGATCGGCAATATAAGTGAGAAATGGAAGAAAAATGCAATACAGAAAATCTGTCTGATGCCAATAAAAAAAAAAAGTAAATTCTATATTGTATTGATGAAGAAGATACTTTTTTGGTTTTAGGTTTTACTGTCTATAAAAATAGCTTAAAATTATTGTAAAATAGCCTCAGCGTTGCAGTAGGATACCAAAGAACATTTAAACAATTCAGAAATTCATTATGAAATGAAATTTAGTCCATAAAATACATTTTCTGAAACTTAACTAAATACAATAAAATTGTCTTTAACCAATTTCAAAGCAATGCAGTCTGAATCTGTAATAGGTTGCTGGATTACTCGCTTGGGTTTTTCCCATTAATCCCAACCAAGCTATGTGCATAATAAATGGGTTTGAATCATAGAAACTGGTTTCATTCAACTAACTTATTCAGAAAATTCATGTTGCCAAAATACTGTATTGTTTTGTTTCCGATACTGAGAGATTTATGTTTGGAGCAGATTTGTGAAAGAATGAGAGTAGTTTAAATTATTTTGGCAGTTTTGAACACTAATGAATAATTTACATGTATATCCTTTTAAAAATCTCATTGAATCTCATAGTTGATCTTTGATGCCATTTTCCTTTCATGTGAATTGTTTATTTACACTAAACATCATATAGTATATGGTGTGTAACTGATTGTGTGTGCATATATAGAGTAATGGAATTCAGATTACAGTTTGAGCTATGAAAGGATCCCTAGAACTAACATAATCTGTAAGTGCTATTATTAGCTATCTGTCTAGTTTTCAGGTAGCAGAGTGTTTCTTTAGGTAAAAATGTAAAACAAAAAAATTAGGACTTATTGAGCATGCTGACAGATAAATAACCTATGAATCTATGAAAACCTGTCAGTGATGTGTATTGTCAATGTATTTTAATAACATTTTTTTTCTCAAAGAAAATATAGATTAGACTTGCCAATAGAAGTAAGCAACTGGTTAAAGCATTTAGAGAACTTTTGAGGTTGTGTCGTTTGTTTATAAAGATGTTATCACTCAGCCCATGGACAGCCTCTTTGTCTTTGCCCGTCGGCAACATTTATTATAAATGAAACAACTACAAAAGCTGGAATTCGCCTGAAGTGAAAATCTGAATTAGAGTTCCTCAGAACACAGGGATTTTAAGAAAATACCAGATAATTCAGTTCATTTTGATTACCCAACATATATCTTTACTGATAAATGCATACAATTCCAATATATCATTCCAGAATGTATTATGTTGCTTCTGACAGTGACAATTATATGAATGAGATCCACAAACAGTGATATAAACCTAGGTTGATTAGAGTCAAAATCTCTTCCAGTCACAGGACAACTTGGCAGAGACTTTCAAATGCACAGAAGGCAGTTGGTCACCAAATTTTGAGTGAAAGTCAATTGGAACTGGATGCCTAATTCCCATTTGTGCAATTAAAAATCTTCCTTTGGTGGGCTTCTGGAGTATACCCTAATATTATTAAGCTGTGTAGCGTGAAAGGGCTGCAGGAACTAGAGGGTGGGGAGGAAGAGAAAGGAAGTGATTTATCTATTGCAAGTTTGTTAGAAAATATTTTCTATGGGAAGTTTGTTTCATTGGGCTGAATTCACACTTAACTTAAGTTTTATCTCAGTTTCTGAGATTCTTCTTTCAGGGGAAAATCCTTACCTAAATATTATTTTAGTTTCCTTACACTTAGCATAGTTTAATTTTTTTTAAAAAAAGTTTAACTAAGTGAATTGTTTTCATTTAATCATGAGTGTTCTGCAGAAAACCCTCTCTAGTGCTGAATGAGGAGGCAACCCTAATGCCATGATGGCCTAAAGACAAAGAGCTCCGGGCATGTGTGATAATTCTCCAAGGGAAGTGGTGGTAGCTCTTTCCCCTGAGACTTTTGAAACCAAGCTGTATGAAATACTAGAACATATGGTGTTAGCCATTGCAGTCCTGCACTTTCAGAGGTGGATAGACCAGATGACCTAATTAAACAAGAACTCACATCAGGGTATGCAATATGGTCTCATAATAACATGTCTTGGTGGCTTCTTCAGTGTGAGACTGAAGGCACAGAACTGTTAAACACAGAGGGGTGTCATCACTAGGCCTTTTAAACCCTCTTGTGCCCTTCAATTGTGATTATAAAATAATTTATAAACAGACCCCCTCAAATATTAATAAATACAGAAATAATTTCTTTAATTGGGTATAAATTCACATTAGGGGAAATAGTCAAATATTATTGTTAATTCTTTATGACAATGCTAGTAGATTCACATTGTTAATCTAAACATTTCAAAAAACAACCAATCTAAATTTAAAGTTGAACATAGAATTAATGTGGGAAAATGGTGGTTGGACTCTGTTCATTCCTGTCTCTGACAGCATCCCATTAAGCTGGTATAAGGAACTTGGAAAGCATTATAATATTTTTCTTTTATAAACTGAAAAATGAATTTCTGCTCAAAACCCACTATTTTCTTAATGACTTTCAAGGCTTGTTTGTTTATATTTTTACTCTTCAGTGCTCTCCTCACCAGCACCATGTTAGGTCTGTTAGCTGCTTGAAATAGGCAATGGCAGAAAGCAAGGAGATGGATGTGAGGAGCACTGCAGCTCTTAAATGGCATTTCTCTGCTTTTTTGTAGAACTTATTGCTCAAGAAGATCCATAGTTTACAACCATCTGCCTTGACACTATCAAGTTTGGACTTGATGTATAATATTCAAAGAAAACAGGACCTAAGAGGAACTAATTCGTAGGTGTGGTCAAAAGTTAGTAGAATGACTCCCTTTACTTTCTGTCAGTGTGCCAGGCAGTAGGTCAAATTATAAATTCCCTGAATAATCAGTCCGATGTGGTGTTTTCCTCATCCTTTTATAAAAGTATTCACAATTCTTCTTATATCTTGATAGAATGTAAGATGGATATGAAATCCATTTTCCTGGATATGACATATAACTAAAACAATACATAGGATTTTATACTGTAAGTTCTATAGAGCAGTGACTGTCTTTCTATGTGTTAACAGGATTGAACTCTTGGTAGTAAGAAGGAGCATGGATATAACTTTTACACATCACAAATCTACCATATTATTTGTACATTTAACAAGCTCTTCTAAAGAAAGGCCCAAGATTGAAATAGTAGGGTTATCACAGGCTATATTATAAATCCTAGTATTGCTTCAATACTTGGGCTTCAGGGCTATAAAATTGCAGTGTAGACTTTTGGGTTTGGGCTGAAGCCTGGGTTTTGAGATCCTATGAGGGTCCGAGCCCAAACATATATGCTGCAATTTTGTTGCCCTGCAGCTTGAGCCCTATAAGCCCAAGTCAGCTGATACAGGTCAACCATGGATGGTTTTACCTTTTTTTTTTTTTTTCTTTTTTTTCCCCTGCGGTGTAGATATACTCTGAGCCATATCCTCAGCTGGTGTAAATGAGTGTATATCTACTGAAGTTAATGAGGCTATGCTTATTTATACCAGTGAAGGATCTGGCACCAATGTTCCAAGCCTACAAACACTTATGCACATGAATAACATGGGATTGATCCTGTTGAAATTAGTACAGTTCCTTGAGTACAAGACAGGAGTTAAGTGTGTGCGAGTGAGTTTGCAGGATCAAGGCCAAATTCTCAAATGTGTTTTTATTTTTCAATAAGTATGTTTAAAAGGTCAGTATGAAAAAATTCTACACATCTTGAGGTCTCTTGTTTTGGGTAAAAGCTGCCACAAGTATTTACACAGCAAAAATAAATCCATTAGCCTCAATGGCTATATGTTGAGTGGACACAAATCTGACATCAGAAATTGCAACAGTGCAAAACCTGTAGGGGAACACTTCAATCTCCCTGCTCACTCCCTTGACGACTTGTTAATAGCTGTGTTGAAACAGATGAATAACTAATCACAGCTTCAAAGAGAGACTGCAGAACTCGAACTTATATGCAAATTTGACTCAGTTGTCTTGGGGTTAAACAGGGACTATGGATTTTTCTCGCATTACAACAAGTGATTTGACTTCCCCCTCCTCTATGTGCTGTTCCCCAGTGTTTGAATCCTAACACCTATTTTGATTTGCTGTTACAGCCTGACCTGATGCTATGTCATACACGCCCCTGCATTTAATTTTCTACCACTCTGTAACTTTCCTATCTTCAAAGCGTCTGACGAAGTGGGATTTTCTCCCACGAAAGCTCAAGCGATTAATAAATCTGTTAGTCTTTAAAAGTGCCACAGGACTCTGTGGTCTTTCTACAATCATTTCTAAGGTAAGAGAAAATTGAGATGGACAACAGCAAAAAATTTACTAAATCAAAACTGAAACTGCGTTCTTAAAACACAAAGTGGCAAAAGAGACCAAGAGGACGTGTTTGCCATACTCAAACATATTCTTGGCCAAATAGTGCATTTAGCTCAGACTGCAAATCTAGAGCAGAATCCTATTTTCATTAGCAATGATTTTACCAACCATCATAGATAATTCACAATTTATGTTACCCTGCTGAGGATTCTGCAGGTTGCCCATTAACACAGCAAACCATGTTGTCTTTAAGGGAGAATTACCTGAAGATGATTGACAACTCTCATCTGTTCCAAGATAGTCTTTATTATTAGCCTACTTAACCTTCTGCTGGTTTTCATTATAACTTGTACATTTTCCCAGAAACTAAGCAAGCCTTGTACAATTTCTAATAAAATAGAAGCCTGTGAGTGATATTAGAAATCATTCTGAAGAGGAAAAATTGCCAACTTGTTTGTTTCAAATTTTGAAGGTTGACAGTCAGAAAATATAAACCACAGCTCCTTTTCTTAGACAAAATCAATCAGCTCTGAGGCTTTTGTGAAGAGGTATGTTTGGCCAGTGTGCCCGAGAAGAGGTGGTTGAAGTGGCAGAGGCCTGGAGCCCCAGATTATGGACATGTTGTTTGCAGAGAGTAAGGAAGTCTTCCCACTTTGGGCCGTGGAATGGACGATGCCGGTTGAGGCCAAGGACCAGCAGCTGGCCTGGATGAAGGCCCAGCTAACCGTGTTCCTTGCAAGCCAGCAACAGCTCAGGAAGGTGAACCAGCATCTGGAGGTCCAGGTGCAGGAGCAGCGGAATGGCCGGAGCTGGAGCTGGCAAGCAGACCCGAGGGGGAGAAAAACCCATAGGGGGAAGCAGGACTGCTGTTCCCTTTGTGGTCAGTGAGGCCTATGGCAAGGAGACAGAGGCAACATTTCCAGTGCTGGAAAGGGGGCCACATTAAACATCATTGCCCCCTGAAGCAAAGGAGGGCAAGGACCAAAATGCCTGGGAAGCTAGCCAGGTCTGAGATGACCCATGGGGCTGAGTCAGTCCAAGCAGAGAGCTGTGGGGAACCCTAGACAAGGGGACTGGGACTGAGCAGTCCAATATGGAGGTAGGAGTCCTGGTGAGGGCTGAGCAGGCTGATAAGGAAAGCCAGGTGGTCCTAGAAAGGCTGGACAAGGAGCTCAGCTGGGGTGCATGCCAAGACTGAGTCGGGGTGTGCAGACCCTGGAGAAGGGTAGGCCAGAGGATTCCCCAAAAGAGGTAGAGGAGCTCCCGGTGAGCTGAGTGAAGCTGAGCAGTTGCGGAAAGATGCCGAGGAGGAGATGGAATATTACAAAGAACAAATCCAGGGGCAGGAGGACAAAAGTGAACAGTTATTGGACCAGCTACAGGTGGCACAGACCCAGTGCAAGGGCAAACCCCCTGGGGGAAAAGGTTTTAAGCAGGGGTGGGGGAGTATAGTGGTATGGTTGTCCCACTACAGCACCTAAGGGGTTAACTGGGCTTGGAAGCAGCAGCCAATGGGGTGAAAGGGCTGCTGAGCCAATCAGAGGTCAGGCTGCTGCTGGTATATAGAGGGAGCAGTAGGGTGAAAGTTCTCTCCCTAACAAGCTAGCTGAAGGAGCCAGCACCCTGGAGAGCTCTGAGTGCATGGACTGCAGTGGGAGCTGACCAGCAGTGGGGTTACTGAAAGGAGCAGACTGTGGCAGTGGCTGGAGCAGCGGTCCAGGGCAAGGAGATAGGAGTGGACAGTGGCTCAGTTCCAGGGTGGTGAGGACTTACATGTGACTGCAGCTGCAAGGAAAGTGGCCCAGGGAATTGACTGTAGTGTGGAGACTGGAGGGAAACAGAAGGCCTCAAAGGAGGCACTAAGGGTCCCTGGGCCAGGGCCCAGAGAAGTGAGCAGGCCCAGGTCCCTTCCTGTTCCTTCAGCGTGCCAGGAGTAGCACAGGTTTTCTGGTCATTGACTTGTTTAATTAGTGGCTAGGAGGGAAGAAAGCCGGAGTATACCCCAGAAGGGGTTGATTGCAAAGGGCTTAGCCAGAGGGCTAAGGCCCACAAACAGACTCGGACAAGAGTTGGTGTGGCAAAAGGCAGAGCACTGATCACCTGCAGGTTGACCACCTGAGCTACATTCCCCAATACCATCACCAGGAGGCGCCCTGCAGGTGGGTCACATGCTGACAGACTGTTACAACAATTACCTAATGCACAGCACCTTTTGGAATTCCAGATGTGGCAGTGGGGCTCTTCAGAACCTCTAGTATATATTGACAAGTGCCTACAAGGCATAATTGAGCCTTCCATGGTATTGGCTTGAATGGTTGTGCACATCAGACCACATTCTGCTTTGTATCCTTTTTATTTCCACTCATGTAACATCACTGAAGGATTTGGTTTTCCTTTGACTTAAATTGATGTAAATGAAAGTAGAAGTTAGCCTGTAGATTTTAGAAAAGCACCACTGGAATGGTGTATATGATTATACATACAAAGTCAACTAGCATCTTGTGAATTTTCATGGAATGGGAATAAAATTAATATTTTTAACCTAAATTTGAAAGTTTTGGTGTAAGTATAAGAATCTTTTTTATGTAAAAATTATGAATGCAAAATAAGCTTGATTGGAATCAGAACACTCTTATTACATTTTTTTTTAAATAATTAAATGGGAAGAAAGTTATTGAACTGCACTGGCTTTCTGCACACACAAGTAAAATCAAAAAAATGAAGAGATTATGGCTTCCACAGTAACTGTAGTTCAGCCTCCTTGCAACATCTGTGGCATTTGAATTGTATGTGGTGATATTACTTGTTAGATTTACAAGTATGAATATAAAATTCACTGGTAGCGAGCAAGCATGCTTGGTATGCTTTTCTCTCTACTTCACAACTTGATATCTCAATCATTTTTTTAAAGTCAGCGAAATGTCTGAGTGCCATGCTGGAATTTATAAAACTCCACTGCTTTTGAGTTATTCATGCATGAAAAAAGGCCTGAAAAATATATTCAGATATGAAACACCTTCAGCCCACAGTGTGATTCCCCCGCCCCTAAAGGTTTCTGAGTACCAACACAGACACAGGGTTAAAGAGATAATTCCTTGCCAGTTAGAAATTTAATGACATAATGAAACATTACATGAATAAGAGGAAACTTTCAACTTATTTAGCTTTCTCTTTGACAAGACCTGTAGTGAGAAACTTGCTGAACTTCTGCCTCTAGAGCTGATCTAATGCTGTAATACTTCCTTGCCTGTTTTAAAACAGCCTGCCACATACAGAATATGAACAACGTCAGAAACATCTTCAATAAAACTTAATGGCCATTCACCCATCATTTCATTCTGTTTTTCCTTTCTGTTCAGGATACCAGAAAGAGGGCACACCTACTAATGTATCTTATTGCAGGGCCGATAATAAAGGCAGTTAAAGAGAGAGGGGGAAAAGCCTTATCCATTTAGAAAGTCCATTAGAATGTAATCTAAATTTTCTCTGTACTAACTTAATTTTACCTTCTTTTACAGCTCTGTATTAGTGATTCTACTCTGATGTGACTTGTTGCTACTCAATATTCTTCAAATGCTTCTCGGTTTTATCTTATAAAAAAACTACTAATACTGAGAAAAACAACAGAGTCCTGTGGCATATATATCGCATGATCTGTTAGTAAAGTTCCAAAGGGGTAGCCGTGTTAGTCTATTGCAGAAAAACTATAATAGAGTCCTGTGGCACTTTTAAAGACTAATACTGAGTACTTCCCCATTCGAGCAAAAGAATTAGATGCATAGGGTGTGATGTGAAAAGTAATACTGTGACTGAATAGTGGTAATGTTAGAGAGACAGCAGTAGAATCCTGAGGGAAGTGAAGGAAAGAACATCTTTTAAAGAACATCCCTACAAGCCTACATTGACACAGGGATGAATTACATGACTTGACAAAATTCCTGGGGTGTAAACCATTATGTTGTAATAAGCTTGATAGTTTATACAATGTCCTCTCTTATATGGTATCAGAATTGGTCAACTGTGTGTCAGAGGCCCTGTATCAACATCATTCATAACTATTTTCTTCAGCTAAGGTGGAAAGAATCTGTGATTTTACAGGAGTAATATCAGTTCCTAGAGGGTTTTGACTTTGTTACAATATGATTCTATGAAGATGCAGTTTTTTTCTGTTGTGGAAAATTTTAGAAAATGATAGATCTGTGGTGTAGTTCAAATACTTTGTCTCGGGTATAACTCTTCAGTAATCCCATTGAACCCCAAGTAAAGAAGCTGGTTTGTAGTGACTAGGTTCTGATAGGGTGACCAGATGTCATGGTTTTATAGGGATAGTCCTGATATTTGGAGCTTTGTATAGTATAAAGGCCTATTACCCCCTGCCCCATCCTGATTTTTCACACTTGCTATCTGGTCACCCTAGGTTTTGGGGACACAGAATCCTTAGCTTCAGACACATTATATGAACATACAAAGGGCAATCAGTTTCAGAAGGGGCTGTCATTATGTGAAGGTCCCTAATTTTCAACCAGTCCTAAAAGCTGACGAAAAAGCAGCCTAAACAGGAGCCTGGCCACTTAGCAGTCAGCTCCATGCCACTGATGAGCCATTAAGGACACAATGGTTGTATTCTTTATGTCCTTAATGGCTCATCAGGATACCAAGCTTAAGTCGACTTAATTTACCAGTGTAGACGCAGCCTATGAGAGTACTGTTAAGGGGTTAAAGTAATCACATACATACAATGATCTGAAAGTCCAATACATTACGTTTCCAGTAGAATTTGAAGTTTGCAGATCTTAGGCGCACATCCAATACCTGGATGGGCTTAAATTCTTGTTTCACAACTTAAGTTGTTAGAAATTCTGTTCAAAAGAATATAGACCAAATAGTCCAAGTGTAGAGTTTGCTTTAATTCTCCCATGAGAATTAGCAGAGTGATTCCAAGCCAGTGCTGTCTGGGATCTCAATCCTGCAGCTCAAACTTTCCCTGAGAAGCTTGGACAGATGTGAGACAAAGGGATTATGTTCCCAACTTCCTTTTATAGCTGTAGCAAGGTGGGCATTTGCAGGTCATTTCTTCATATGGGCTTTGATGACAGTTCACAGATACTCCCTTAAGTGGAGAATAGCAATGTGTATTGTCCTTTGAAGTAGAACCTTCACCTCTCGGGCACCACAGGTAATTAGCTGCATTAGCACCATCAACAGACAGTTTACATTGGTACATCAAAGTTCCATCTAGATGTTAATGTTCCCTTTTGACCTCTTCTAATAGAACAATAGTATAGGGAAGCAGTTCATTTACCATGCTAACCTCTAACAATATAGATATAAACATCATCAAGTAACTACTAAAACACACATGCATCTCTAAACCCTAGTCTACTTGTAACACTCCCATTGTGTTTCCCTACAATATGTTTTTAAAGGTTAGATTTGGGTCATGTATTTTACAAGATGGCTTGGTTTTTTCAGGCCTAGCATGACAATTTAGGAATGGGATCATGTTCCCTGGAAAAAGATTAATTGCTAACCAGAAGGATCACAAAACATTACATTCTTTTTTCTTAATTGCTTCATTTTTAGCACATATTTGTTTTTTAAAAAAACCTACTCATATTATAATTATTTTTGTAATCCTTTGTGGCTATTTCCACCTCCTTTAATGCAGTGCAAGTCTTTTATGACAGATAATAAAAAAGGTGTAATGGTAGAAGTGCCCCAGACCGTTTTATACCCATGGCATTAAAATGGAGGTCTCTGATAATCCATCTGTAGGTGAGAGGTGACTGTCTGCTTGCTAGATCCTCCATATCTCCTGAAAAACAGCATTGATGCATACCTCATGGGTCAAATTAATCTCCAGTTTTATCCCACTGAAATCAATGGAATTATACCAAAGATGCAGTTTTTTGCTACATGATGTTTATATTGGTTAGCACAGCCTCTCTTCCTTTGCTTGGGGATGTATCTGGAATTAATTAACCTTTTGGATCAACTTTTATACAAAACATTCTGTTCATCTTAAAGGCAGATTTAATTTAATATTCTCTACAGCAAACAAGGCAGTCCTTCAGTTTAGAGGAAATCTCAGGTCAGTTCAGAGAGAATCATTTACAGGTGGTTAACCAGAAAATGGCAAAAGAGAGAAAAAATAGAGATAAACTGAAATATCAGAAAATGCCCTTGAAAGTAAAGGAAAGAGGCAGATTAATGAAGCCAGTCAACGTGATGCACCAATTTTACTCCAGTGTGTCTCCAAAGACTTCTGTGGAGTCACGTTGGCATACAATTGATGTGTCAGGGTACAGAATTAGACCCAATGCTTTAATTGGTGAGAGAAACAAAATGATATTCTATATCCTGCTCAACAGTCAGTAAGGCCCAGACCCTCAATGGTATTTAGATGCCTTAATTCCCACTGAAATCAGTGGGAGATAAGCACCTATGTACCTTTGTGGATCTGGGCACACTGTGAAGTGGAAGCTATTTTTCTTCATGATTTGAAATGACATGTGAAAATGTGTTTTAAAGGTACTTTTAAATATAACTATTTTGAATGTTTCCTTCTCCATACAAATCCAATACAAACAAAGCTCCTTGTTTTTAGTTTTGAGTGGGCTGAGCTCTCACAAAGAATCGAATAATTTAATAACTCGGTGTCAGGGATAATAGCTGAGCTCTCTGTAAGGTGTAATGCCACAAATTGGTTTTAGATCATTTTTAATGTATTTATTGGTAGATATATTGTATATATTTATAGATTAAAAACAATGTTAAACTGAAGTTAATAGATGAAGGATTAAAAACACTGCGGGAATGTTGTAAATGTCCCACAAAACAAGCATTACAAAACCAGGAAATTTTGAGTTAGCATTGAATTTAAAAGAAGTCTCATTACGTTAAGATATGGAAATGGACATTTAAAACACACAAACAACCTTAACTCTGCCCTGCAGTTATGCCATACTTTGACTGAATCTGGGACTACAAATGCCATTATGCACTCAACAGAAATGTCTGACTAAACTGCCTTTTAAAGCCTCCAGATTTTTCCTTCTTCATGGTGTCATGTGAATGCACAGAAAAAAGCTACAGCCTTCCCCATAACTCTTAACCCATTGGTTAGGTACTTATGGGAGACCCTCGGTTAAAATGCCTCCTTTACCTGAGGGAGAGAAGGTATTTGAATTGGGCTCTGCCACCTCCTGGTTAAATGTTCTTGTTCTAACCACTGAGCTATGGGATGTTACAATATGGGGGTCCCTCAGTCTCTTCAGTGGAGACTGTTCTATTGTAGCTAAATAGTTAGAGTCCTTTGGACCAGAGAGAGAGAGAGAGCATAAGCACAAGAGTCACTCTATAGCTTTGTAGTTATAGCACTTACCCAAGACGTGGGAGACCCAGGATCCTCTCCCCCTGTTTGAATGGCTGTTTAAAATTATTGATTCACAGTAGGACAGCTTGAACAGGACAGACTGAGGGAGCCTTGCCTCAAATTATCCCATAGACCAATGGAGGTGGCAGATCCCAGTTCAAATCCCTTCTTCCAGGAGGCAAAGGAGAGACTTGACCTAAGGATCTCCCACATCCCAGGTGAGTACCGGGAACATTGGGCTAAGAGTTATGAGGGGGCTCCTCTGTACCTGCCTCTTGCAAAAATGGCATTGCTGCCCAACTCCAAAGAGGGTTTCCAACTGAAAATTGGTAGCAGAAATAGGCATCTCCCTTCAGCCCAGATTTAGGTTCCTATTTCTAAGAGACAAGTGGAGCTGAGCACACAACTCTCTGGTCAGCATCTCCCATTGGTTAACTTAGGTGACTCCTTGCCTCACATGTGGGCTTTAATGAATTACAGTCTAAGTTGCCTATATCTTCCCCTTCACTGTATAGGGAGCCTATGCACCTAATTCAGACTTTGCAAATCACAATGTATTCCTGGGATTTTTCTAGGTATCTAAAAGTTAAATACTATGATGCTCAGTATCACATCAGCTGAGTACCTGTGTGCCTCCAGGCTCTAGAAACCAGAAGAAACTCTAAGATGATCTGTGACAAATCCTAAGACAACTGCACCAGTATTCCCCCTCCCCCATGGTTCAACAATGGTACCCACTGTAGGCTCTCAACTTCTTGGCTGTCACCACTCCTGAGTGGAGACATGTGTCTTTACCTCCTGGGCAGGGTTCTTCCAAGCTTCACAGTTCCCTGCCTACACTTCATCTGATGATGTGGGTTGGAGCCTACGAAAGCTTATGCCTGAAGAAATTTGTTTGTCCCTTAGGTGCCACAGGGCTCTCTTTGTTTTTGCCTACACTTTGTATTCTCAGCAAGTCAGACTGCCTGAGATAGTCTGCTGTATTAATTTAGATGGATTACATGTGCTAATGATGTTATCACTGAGAGTCCTGTGGCACCTTAAAGACTAACAAATTTCTTCGGGTGTTATATCACTGTTAAACCAGGTTCAGAGGTTTGGTATACAAAGCTTCAGCCTGCTTTAATACTATGGGAACACACTATTAAAAATATTTTCAACCTATTAAAGATGCAGAAAAGAAGAAAAAAAAAACATTAAAGCATTTGCATTAACACAAAACACCAATATATTAAAGTATTAAATAAGGCTTTTGTTTTAATAACATTTCTTGTTCCTTTTCCCTTTAGCTGGAGAGAGTTTCAGAAGGAATCCCTCTCCCCTCCTTTGTTTTACAGTCTTTTATAGAAAGACAACAGAGTCCTGTGGCACTTTTAAAGACTAACAGATTTATTTATTGCATGAGCTTTCGTGGGAGAAAATCCCACTTCGTCAGACGCTTTGAAGATGGGAAAGTTACAGAATGGGAGGAAATTAAATGCAGGGGAGTGTATGACATAGGATCAGGTCAGGCATCAAGGCTGGCAACAGCTGTCCCTTTAGGGAAAAGGGAAGGAATTAGGTGAGATGAGTGGGAGCTGCTTTTGCTCGTAAAGACTGCTCACATTTAATCTCAGGTGGCAGCTGACATTCAGCAAGAGGTGGTAGAGATGGCAGTGTCATCTAGATCCCCTTCTCTGGCCAAGTCTGATCAGGACATCTCTCAGGATTAGAAGGAAGAAGCTCCATCATCTCAGGTGACTGTGAGGGTGGCAGCCATGTTGACAATGGTTGCTCTAGTGGCCATTGTCTGTTACTCTATGGTTTTCCCCCCAAGTCTCTTTCTTTAGGGATTTAAAAAGGGAGTGATTGGTGGAAGAGCCTACCCCTTCATTATTTTGTATATTAATTTGGTCTAGTCTCTAACACACCAATTTTGGGTCACAGATTTTTGGATCCACATTTTCTTGCTTGCCAAGCCTCATCTTAACATAATCCATGAACTAAATTAATAGGCTTTTTTGTTTAGACTAATTCAGTTTTTCTGTCTTTCTTTTGTACCTTTTTCCATTAACATTTGTTGTTATAAGTTATTGTGAAAGTTCATAAAATGTCACATACATTTCACAGTTGAGCCTACAATTACAGTAAATTTTGTATGCCCAATTATCACAACAGGCCTGCTTTGCTTTATTCTCAGAGGCTGTAAACAGCATAACTGTCCACAAATGTAAATTATCACACAGTCCTTTCTAAGCAAGAACATTTATTCTGAAGGCGAAAGCATTAAAAACACCTAAAAACAATTTAAACATTTCCCATGTTACCAAAAATCACCCACAACAAGGGCTCGGACAGGTAATCAAACCCATCAGCAGGGTTTTCTTGGTTACCAGTTCATATAGCTGTTTAGCTCAGAATAAACACCCCTCTGAATGAATCCACGGGTTATTCCTTTTTACCATTTGAGTCTTTAATCTTGGGACTCTGGGAACAGGTAATTAGCAGAAAATCATTCTCTCCTCTGGTTGTGGCTTGATAAGTCTAGGTTTCTGTAAAAGGCATGGGGGAAGGAGGGATATGCATTCTCCTCCCCCTAGACATTTCCCAGGAAATCCACTTTACATGTGTTGTTCCAAAAATTCTTGTCTGTCATATAGTCCTTTGATCATCAGGCCCACAATAATACCCAATCTTTGAGCAGTACAATGGACTCCAAAAGATACTAAAACTTAATCAGATAGTCCAAAAGGTACTGCAGGAAATTGCCATGTCTGTAGCTGTACTCACCACCCAAATTAATGGGGAGCTAACATTCTGCTTTCCCCAGTACCACCAGCCAGTTTTGTAGACATATATGTGAGGTTGTACAGGGGCATGTGGCTTCATCTCGTCCACTCCTCTTAGGGTGTTTGTATCTTTAGGTGTACTGGAGGAAGTAGAAGTTGTGCTCCTCTAAAGGTAGGGATTACTATTGTATGGGATTGTGAGGGGAAGACACTCCATGAAACATCCTTTCCCTATGCACCTATGTAACAACGTAATAATCAGACCCATAGTGTACATTTAATTAAAAGATTGTGAATACCTGCAAGTAATGGGTACTTTGGGATGGGTTTGCACCTTCACCACCATATGAGAAAGAATCCAATACATTGAAAACTGCTACAGGGATAAATGATGGATGTAAAAATTAAACAGGACTTGCCAAAAATAACTCTATGTGAATAGTTTTCAGTCACAAAAGGTAATTTTCGTGTTGAATGTATGCCTGTGGATAATTTGATGTGTTTAATAACAGACACAGTATACGTGAGATTTTATCCCATTTTTGATACTTATGACATGTCAGTGAATATCTTTTTCAGGGGATCATTTGGTATGGAATTAACACAATCTGCGTAAAATATATTTTAACATAAAGAAATAAATCCATCTGCAAGGTGCTTTTTAAACTAAATGTTGACGATTAAGCACATTCATTCATTACTAAAGAGTTGTCAACCATATGATTGATAAACTCCAAAAAACATATTTTAATAATCAACTAGTACTTAAACAACTAGCAAAACCTACCTGATTAAACACGAACTAAATCCATGCTTGAGACCATCCATTAATTTAAATTCAGCCCTGTTTATATTCCAACGGACCCTAGCAATGATTTTTCAGGATACATTGTCTTTTTTTCTTTCCTTCCAGTAACTGGGATTCAAAAACACAGACATTAATTGCAGAATTCATCAACTACTTATCTCAAGATCCAAAATGCTAGAATAATAAGGGTTTTTTTTCTTTTTTTCAGCTGTTATGCTGGAGGTCCATATAATAAACTACAGGGAATTTTGCAATGAGAGAAACACTTCCAATAATCAACTAGTGATTTCATGTAAGAATTAGTATTCATATGGAATCTAGAGAGTCTTGAGCAGTTCCTGGATGCTAAATAAGAAATAAATTTTTCATCTGGTTTAGCTGCATTGACCGAGAAAGGTTATGCAGTAAGGATATTTTAGTGTACCATCTGTGACCTCAGCAGAGAGCGAGAGAGAGAGAGGGAGAGAAAATGGGTTTTTGCTGTCAGTTTCTTGTCCTGTTACAGATTTGAGTTTTACTCCAGAATTACTTACAGTCTAATTGCATTTGACCCAGCACTCTTGCTGTGCTAGTGTCAGTCAGAGTAACTAGAGGCCCATTTACAGTTAGTATTTACAGAGTAAATATAATTGCTTGCTAAGTCCTAAAAGCTTCAGACTTATGTGCTTCCTCATTTTGACTAAAATATAGGTTTCATTCAACTTGCCAACAGAGGCAACACAGACCTGGGTATTTAAATGCCCTCTGTGTAAGCCACCTGCAGTGAGAAATACTGCTAGAAAAGTAAATGGGTTCTGCTTTATTCAAAACAATTTTAAATGAAAAACAGCAATTTCTGGTTAGGTATAAACACCAGGCCTTAGATTTAACAGAATAATACTAATACATGACTAATATCATTATGATTACAACGTTAAATTGCATGTTATTCATATGTTTGCAAAGCTTAGAGAATGATCCTCTTTTAATTCCCTCTACGTTTGATGGAGAAGGGTAGAATGGTCCAATATGAAGCAGAGTTTGTGTCATTGTAAACCAAGATATATAGATTAACTTGTTTGCACTTGTACGCTGAAATTTTCCTAAGTTCTGCTTTGATTCCCCAAACTCTCAACGTGAAATCCAGACAAAGCACTTGAGCTTTACTGGTTTGGGGTGAACACCAAGCAAATTCGCTGAGTTTTACCTGAAACTATATGTAAGTCCAGGTTATGTGAAAGTTGGTTTGTAATGAGGTAGGTTTGGGGAGGAGTTTATTATTCAAATATCAGGGGTATAAAACCCCACTATAAAGTGAACATGTAATTTCCATATGCCTATTATTCTGTATGTCTTCAGTAAATTCCAATACTAGCAACTATAGTCCCATTCCTATAAGGTGCTGAATGCTGTGTGAGGAAAGATCAGCAGCCTCAGTTTGCACTGGGACAGGTGATCCATGCGGCTACCTGCGGTGCTGGGCATGGGGGTGGGGCACCAGGCCCAGTGTGCTATTTTTGTTCTTAGCAGCAAAAGGAAAAAGAGAACGTCTGGAGTGAAATGTTTCAGGTATTCTGTATGTGGATTCATTTTTCATTATGAAAATTAAGAAGTTTCTATAAGCTGAGGAGACAATTATTTTTATTTGCTTTTATATGATATGAATAAATACAGATAACAGGGTCTAGCATGCAAATTTATCATATATGACAGAAAAATCCTGCATATAAATCATGCACCAAAGTCATGAAATGGGCTACAAATGCAATAAAAAAATACGGTATTCAAAAGTTTAACAAATGAAGATACGGTGGTGGTGCCGAAGAGACTCCTCGGGATAGGGTTGATTCTGTATGTAGGGGAATCCCACTGCATCTCAATATGGGGTATGAATAGGGACCTTTCTTTTCTGTTTTTATTTGGTTTAAATTTAGCGGGGAGATATGTATTAGTGTTTATTATAAAAACTAAAAAATGGATGAAAAAATGAATGTCACCATTTTCTAGATAGTATCAGGGTGAATATCATTCCACTGTTTTTTAAAAAGCTTTTAAAAAAACCCTCATGTTCTGAAATGTAGTTGGATACAGTTTTATGTTTTCAAACCATTTTAGTTCACTATCTTTTATTTACTTCGAATGCTGATAAATAGCCACGTTATATCTGAAACCGTTACCTTGTATGTGCTGCACATGGAACTGACAACAATAAGTACACCAGCGCTCAAGTCATACTGATACTTTTGACCTGTCTCCCCACGCTGGAAGTTGCTGCCCAGGTAATTGAGCTGCCCTCTTCTTGCAGAATGGGCCCAGAAGTGGAAGAAATGGAGAAGGCATCTAGGCCCACTGGATGGCGAAGATTACTGAGTCGCCATCTCTCCTTCTGAGGCAGGCGGTCAACTTTTAGGAGTCCTGGCATTTCCAAGTTCAGCAGAAGCAAGCTGGGGGAGAAACAAGGTCGCTGTTTCATGGCTTTATTGGCCTTTGCAGAGCAGGGCTCTGGCTGTCCATGCTACTTTCAGTAGAATCCATGGAGGGGCTACAGTACAATTCTGCAGCGTGGAAGGGGAAGATTCTTTTCCCTCAACCCTAGATTCTTGTGCTTAGTGCACAGGAGAGAGGAGGGTTTACTCCTTAGTTTATGAATACCACTCTCCCTCCATATAACAGAGTGGAAACAACACAATGCCAGCTGACTGTCGGTATTTTGTTCATCATCTTAGACCCTCTATGAATCATGAATATTATGAAAGCCTGTAGTTTTACATTTTTCATATGCATCACATCTGTATATCTTGGAGTTATCTATCTATATGAACAGCTGAAATGTCTCATTCTGGACCACTGCCAATGGCCTCTTACGCACATTGCATTAGTCAACACAGAAGGAACTAATTATTTTTATAAGGAAAATGTCACCAAATCCTTTTTCAAATACTTAAGATATTTTTGGCTAATCACATTTTCATAATCCTAATACAGCTGTTTCAAACTGAGGCAAAACATAATTGCATATGATGAATGTCTCAGAATCTCTCCTCTGATTTTATTAGCTCCTTTGCACAGACAGATGAGGCCCAGGAAAAGTAGACGGTTGCAAATATAAACCCAGATTTTGGTCTGTGGCGATGGCTCTTTTGCATCATGTTGTCAGCATGAGCAGTCTGAAAGCTTGTATAGCCTGCCATGGGAGAATCATCGCAGTGAAGGGCATAGCAGCTCACGCATCATCCCTGTGAAGCTGGCAGGCCGGGTGTCAGCTCATGCCAGGACTACTGAGCCTCACTGCACACGGACAAATGCATAGCTGGGAACACTCTGTCTCACCATAGCTGCACACTCTGTCTCTGTGTGTTAGTATTATTTAAATAGATATTAATGTTCTAAAAATGCCTTTGGGCTTTATGAAATGTTTCTATGATGTGTGTTTTAATCTTACTTGCTACATCACATATTATAAAGGAATATTTAAGTTTTGCTCTGTAACTATACAAATGTTTGCCAAGGTTGTAAGCTTCCCTAGTTAGGGGATAGCGTTATCAAGTGTGAAATACTAGATTAATAAGTTTTATCTCCTCCCATCTAAAGAAGGCTATAGACACCAGAGAGGTCATTGTAGAACATCAGTGGACAAAAGACTTTGTTGATTGCTTACCCCACACCCATGAGAACGGGATGTGCACAAGCTCTTGCCCCATCACAGCTTGAACTCTGGGGGAAGGGAAGAAAAATCTCTGAGGAAAAATTGTTATCCATATGCTGCTTGAACTCTGAGGGATGACGATTTCTAAGGACTTGTCTACACTATCACTTACTTCAGTATAAATTATATCACTCATGGAGTGAATAATCCGCACCCCTGCATGACATAAATTCCACTGATGTGAACACTGACATAGCGTCTTCTGCTGCTGACATAGCTACTGCCTCTCACAGAAATGGAGTAATTAAGTCAATGGGAGAGCTCTCTCCCATCCGCTTAGAGCATCTTTGTCAAACGTTCGACAGTGGCACAGCTATAGTGCATCTAGTATAAACTAGCCCTAAGCCTAAACCAGGGGTCCCCAGCTGTTTAGCTTGCATTAGCCCTAAAGGACATATAAGGCTTGCATATTATAGCAGCTACGATCAATCATCTTTCAAGACCTAAGACCATATCTCATTTGTGTGTATATGTTTACCAGCTTTAAACCTGTAAATAACTCTTATTTAGTTTTCCTAGTTAATTAACCTTTATTTAATTTACTATAGGATTGGCTACAAACACTTTCTTTGTGAGAAATCTAGGGTTAAATTGCCCCGAGTCCTTTGGGATTGGAAGTAATCTGAATATTGTTTTGATTTTAGGTGTGAGAGGCCATCTATCACAAAAGCAAGCTTCCTGGATGGCAAGAGAGGCTGGTGTGTGTTAAGGCTGTTATAGTGCTTGAGGAGTTCATGTTTGATTCTTAGCTGGTGAAATCTAGGTATAGAATACAACCTGTTTGGGGTTGGTTTCCTTTTTCTTGACAGTCTGACCTGAGGCTCATGGTCATGAGCAATCCAGACAGTTTGATAGCACCTTTAACTGCACCTGGTAAAAGGAACATAGCTAAGAAGAAGCTGTGTAGCTAGGCCTTCGCTACATCTTATTAATCCTTTGCTGCTCTTGGTGTATCTTAGAGCAATTCTTGGCCTGCTCTAAATTATGACAGTGGATTGGCTCAGTACACATTCAGCTCAGGATTGAGGGAGCAATACATATCTTAAAGCTACCTTTGTAGATGCACTCTTTGAATTGTGTTGTACACCACTAGGCCCAAAGTGAAGATCTGGACCAAAATACGTATCTAAACACTAACATAGGTATACTCTAAAAAATACCTGGAGGACTAAATCTATAATGTTTTAAAGTTGAAAATTAAAGAAGGCTCACAAGGCCTTATTCTGGATAAATAAATGCTGTTTTTCACCTTTTCTGCAGTGTCAAGGGAACCTTAGAGATAGAGCAATATAAAGGGACCTTAGGGTAAATAAGAAACATGCCCAAATATTCTGGGATTTTGTGAATCACATCATGGGACTTTATCCCTGCCCCCTGCTGTGATTTAGACCCCTCGGTTCTTTCTCTGTGGTGATTCAATTTTAAAGATATCTTTATTGCAAAAGCAAAACTCTTGCTATTAAAAGGAGATAAATGAACACTGACACACTTTTGCCCCATCTCCTAAAAAAAATAGCCATATACCACAGATTGCATGAGTACAGTATATATATTTAACTATTGTAGCCATTTTTCATTTGAATTTTTCTCTTCTCACTTTTGTCCCCATTTATTACATTTTAGGTCAAATTCTGTTCTCAGTTATACCCACTTTAAATGAAGAATAACAACATTGTAATTAGTGGAGTTACACCAGATTTACTCCAGTGTGATGACAGAATCTGTCTCTCACCTGACTTAGTGATCCATTTTCACTCTTTTTTTTCCTCTCTCACCCTTTCTTACTTCTCTATTCTCATTCTGCTGTAGGTGGGATTAATACCTAAAAACATCCCAGTTCAAGCAGGAACTAATCTTAGCTCCTTAGCTAGGTTAGAAAATAGGCTAGCTGTTCTAGCCACTGATTTAGCTATTCTCTGCACCTAAATCCTTGGTTTTTTGCCCCTGTTCATCCATGAAGTCTGTCCTGATTATATTATATTATATTATTATATTAAGGAAAGTTCATTTATACATACTCATGAGCACATGCTCATGTATCATTTTCCTGATAGTGACATTTACCCACATTTGTGAATTGGTAGCTGTAAAGGAATCTCCATGCATTGAAACAGATAAATATATACTGAATGCTGCCTGTTGCTTTCTGGGGCTTTCCAGCTGAGTAGAGCCAGAGCCTGGCAACTGAGACTATTTTCAATGTTTCATTGAAACAGCAAATTCATAGTAGTTCTGAAGGGTATTTGTTTTTAATATAGGATATAAAATACACTACCACATCTATTTTATAAACCATACTAAAAAACTCTTCATATTAAAAAAAAATGAATCATACCAGCCAGATTTTTCTTTAAAAGGGTTACTGTTAATCAGTGATGTACTTAAAACAGTTTCTTTAGTTTAGTTTAGTTTTCTTAAGGCCCATGCCGTAATCCAGTTGTCAATTTTAATCATTTTAAGGGTCCCAATCAACAGGATGAGTGCTTTGATTTGGAAAAGAAGTTTGCAGTATGTTCAACAAAATAATCATCGCTGTTAACTGGAAAGTAACATAGATGTAATGGTTTATATGAACACCATACTGGGCAGCAAAAGGTTAAGGAACTTCTCTAGGCTCATCCAACATTGTCCTCCCACATCTGTAGCAAATGCACCAACTGGAGGGAGAATTAAAAGGAAGGTGAGCAGCTCAAATGGTGGCAGAGTAGGGAAGAGAGCAGACCTGCAACCTGAAACAAAGAGCTGAGGGAAAAGTAGACTCTCCCAAAGGGAAAGGAGGACCTGCCACAGAGAGCCTGAGTGGGAAGCATTCCCCTTTCCTTCTCATGTGAATGCTAGACTTTAATTCCCTTTATTTTGTTTAGACGGGGAAAACCCTAGACTGATCTGGCCCATGAGGCTGGCCATACTGTGGGAGGAGGCAGTTGCCACCTGAGAGATCGAGAGCTATCAAGCTATGGACCCATCAGAAGGTGCCATGTGGTGAATGGAAACCCTTCACACTGCCTTATGCAAGATGGCAACTTTGAACAACTGTAGAGGGAGGTCTTCCCTACCAATAACCTCCCTGCAAGTAACAGGCCTAATCTCTGACCATTAAGTGATGCTTCACTTTCAACCCCCACGTGAGGACCATCACAATATATAAATATCTTTGTGTTTATGTCAAAATTTATGTTAAAAGACACCGATGTTGAAAAGTCAAACAGCACTCAAAGTTAGAAAATGCCAAAATTAAGGTTGTCTGTGCAACCTTGATTTGGTCTTCTAGAGAGTCTGCATTTTGCTACTGTCTTTAATTACATGATCACATTCTATTTTTCTACAGGATTCCTGCTGGGAAGTTTTCAAACGCTCCTACCTAATTTGGTTAGATTTTCACAAGGACAGCAAAAGACAAATTTCTGCCACAAAAATCACCCCCTGCTAATTTTCAAGTCCCTGTTCAAAAACATGGGGATACTAGAACTTCTCCAAAGCCACCAGGAATGTTTTGGCCATGTTCAAGAATTCTGGCAACCAACATATTTTTTTCTGACTTTGTTCTTGGGAACAGCCAAACCATTTAGGCTAAATTTTTCGAAAAGAAAAGAAAAGAAAAAGCAGTGGCAGAAATGCACCATGGGAAATTTCTATCTTATACCATTATAGTTTAGCAAAGTTATAAACAGTTAAAAACAAGGCCTTATAATGGGAAGTGTCAAGCAACCTTAATAATGGGTTTAATATCAGGTGCAGTGGTAGACATTGTTACAAGTCCCACCTCTAATAAGAATAAAATAATAATAGCAGCAGTTTTAGCACTTTATATATTCAAAGCATTAATCAGAATGGCCTTGTGATGTAAGTGAATATTTATACGAATCAGGGGGCTTATTATTGGACACTTTATTACCTTCCATTACCATCCAGCAAAACAAACAAGGAGTCCTGTGGCACTTTTAAAGAATAATACATTTATTTATTGCATGAACTTTCATGGGAGAAAATCCCACTTCATCAGATGCTTTGAAGATGGAGAACTTACAGAATGTGAGCAAAATAAATGCAAGGAAGTGTAAGTCATAGGATCAGGTCAGACTGTAACAGCAAATCAAAGCAGTTGTTATGATTCAAACAGTGGAATACAGCAATTAGCAGGGAAGTGGGTCGGGGACAAGGAAAGAAAAATTACCTGTTGCAATGGAAAAAGAACCTGTAGCCTTTTTTAAGACCAGAGTTTACAAAGTCAAATCTACATATGAATTCCAATTCTGCAGTTTCTCTTTGAAGCTGTGATTTGTTATTTATTTGTTTGAGAACAGCTATTCACAAGTCATCAACGAAGTGAGCAGGATGATTGAAGTGTCCCCCTGTTGATTTTTTAATGTTGTTATTTCTTATGTCATTTATTCTTTTGGGCAGAGATGTCCTGTTTGTCCAATGTATAAGGTGGGGGTCAGAAGCGGCATTTCTGGCACATGATGGCATAAATCACATTGGTGGATGAGCAGGTGAATGAGCCCTGGATGGAGTAACTGGCTTGATTAGATCTTATGATCATGTCTTTTGTGCAGCTATGTGGACAAAGTTGGCAACATGGTTTGTTGCAAGGGATATGTGCCTGCTTTAATGTTTCTGTAGTTGCTGGTGAGTATCTGTTTAAAGTTGGAGGGCTGTCTATAAACGAGGAGAGGTCTGCCACCTTAGGCCTGAGAGAGTGAGAGATTGTCTTGTAGGACAGGCTTTAGGTCCTTGATGATGTGCTGTAGAGGTCTGACTTGGGGGTTGTAGGTAATGACCAGTGGCGTTCTGTTGTTTTCTTTCTTGGACTTCTCCTGTAGTAGGTGACTTTGGGGTACCCATCTGGTTCTGTCAATCTGTTTCTTCACTTTCCCAAGTGGGTATTGTAGCTTTAAGAATGCTTGATAGAGATCCTGAAGGTGTCTGTCTCTTTCTGAGGGGTCAGAGCAAATGTGGTTATATCTTAGGGCATGGCTGTACACAATAGATCAGGTGGTTTATCTGGGATGAAAACTCAAGGGATGTAGATAACTATAGTGATCAGTAGGTTTTCAGTATAGGATGGTGTTCATGTGCTCATCACTGTAGTGTCCAGAAATTGGATCTCCTGTGTGGAGTGTTCCAGGCTCAGTTTGATTATGGAGTGGAAATTGTTGAAATCTCTGTGGAAATCTTCAAGGGCATCCTTTCCGTGGGTCCAGATGATGAAGATATCATCAATGTAGTGTAAGTAGAGGAGTGGTACTTGGGAATGAGACTGGAGGAAGTGTTGTTCTAAGTTGGCCATAAAAATTTTGGCATATTGTGGGGCTATGTGAGTACCTATAGCAATGCTGCTGACTTGAAGATATAAATCTGAAATGGTTGTGGGTGAGTACAAAGTCACAAAGTTCAATCACAAGGTGTGCTGTGACATCACCTGGGATAGCTCTCTCAATGGCTTATAATATGTCTTTGCATGGGATGTTGGTGTACAGGGCTTCTACATCCATAGTGGCCAAGATGGAGTTTTCTAGAAGGTCACCAATGCATTGAATCTTTCTCAGGAAGTCTGTGGTGTCTTGAAAATAGCTAGGAGAGTTGATAGCATAGGGTCTGAGAAGAGAGTCCACATAGCCAGATAAGCTTGCTGTAAGGATGCCAATACCTGAGATGATGGGGTATCCGGGGTTTTCAGGTTTATGAATTTTTGGAAAGAGATAGAATATCCCTGGTTGGGGTTCTGAGGGTGTGTCTATCTTGATTTGTTCTTGTGCTGCCTCGGGGAGTTTCTTTAGTAGGTGGTGTAGTCCCCTTTGGCATTCCTCAGTGGGGTCAGAGAGAAGTGTTTTGTAAAATGCTGTGTTGGAGAGTTGTCTACAAGTATCCTGTTTGTAATCCTATTTGCTTTCATTGCACATCAGCACAAAATCAAACTTTTTTGAAAGTTTTAGAGAGAGAAATCCTTCCCTCAGATTTGCAAATAGGCCAATGGCAAGGGCTCTTCAATGGTATATATGACATCTATGCTTCACTCTCTGCTATGAATCAGTCATAGGAGGGACTTGACCATGGATGTCTCACATCCCAGATGACTGCCCTAATCATCATGCAAATGGCTATTCTGGGAGGGATATTGCCCTCTGTTTTTGATCAGAAATTCTTTCCTGGAGCTCACAATGTTTAATCCAAACTATGTTTTTGTTTAAAAAACAAAACAACAAGCCCCAAACCTCACAACACTGGTTTCAATGAATCAACATTTTCCACTGAAAAATTCAAATTAGCTCTAAAATGAAGCTTATCTCAGAAATTGTGTGCAGGATCCTAATGTTTCTTTATTTATTTTCATTCTAAAATATACAATTGTATTACCACATGCTACTCTTTTCGATATGCAATTTACAAAATATTGATATAAATCAGCTTTCCAACAATCAGACTGTTGTGTAATATGCCACTGCCTTCCTCCCACTCACTACTCGCCAGCCTCACTGCAGGAGTTCGTCTCATACTGGAGCTGTATTGAAAATATACTTAGGATTCCAAAGACATCTTAAATGTATAATGAAATATATTCAAAATTGCTTATATTTTAAAAAAAGATGTATTTCCTTACTGTGTGTATTCTCCAACAAGCTGTGATGTCAGATGAGGTTGAATACTGATGTTAACAGGATAATTAGAGCTGCATTCTCATAATCCTACAAATTAGGGGGCATACTGTGCACTTGCCAGATGGGAGGGAGAAGTAAAAAGAAGATGCAAAGAAACTGTCTCTTCCTTTGGTAAGGGCATCAGCATTGTGTAGGGTTACCACATTTGAAATACCAATAAATAAATAATCCCACAAGGGAGGCCCGCCGCAACCCAAACCCCAAGGCAACTCCACAACTGCCCCGCACCTTCAAAAGCCACTTATAGTGACTCAGACCCTCACTCACACACGTGCAACCCGCTTGCATTTGGGGGGCAGGCAGCTGCAGTATTTTCCACAGTTTCGATCTGTGATTACTTAAACTGTGGAAGTGGGAACGCTGCAACATCTTTAGCTGGACACAGAAAATTTTGACATGAGATATCCCATATATTGTGATAATAATACAAATCTTTAGATCTGTATAGAAACAAAACAACCTCCCTCCTCCCCAAGATCCTAGGAGATAAAATTATTTCTTTCTGGCAACTAGCAAATCCATGAAAAAAACCTGGCCAGGCTGGTCAAATACTGGCCAGGAGATAGCCCTAGCAAAGTGAGTGTAGGGAAGACTGACAGCTTTTTCATAGAAGGATAGAAAAGAGAAGGGCCAATCACCTTGGCAAATGGAACTGGCCACATATGGAAGAAAACACACACAACGCCTTGAAAAAGGTGATTGACTTTCTATGTCATACACTTCTCTGCATTTAATCTCCTCCCATTCTGTAAATTTCCCATCTTCAAAGCGTCTGACGAAGTGGGATTTTCTCCCACAAAAGGTCATGCGATAAATAAATCTGTTAATCTTTAAAAGTGCCACAGGACTCTATTTGCGCTAGCAGGCACTCCCATGAAGTTCCAGAATGAATTCTGTCTCGCAGCCAGAATTCCTCCTAGAACTCTCACTGGAACAACACTCTTCATACACACTCTTCCTACTGCAGGGATGTCTCTTAGTAATATAATCTAGCTCTAGAGATTGAATGGACATATTCGGTCATCTAATCCATCTCTTTGCCAAAGCAAGACTGTTTCCTACAATATATATTTTCCAGTGCTTTGGCCAGTTCTATTTGAAATGAGGACCCTATTCCCCAATAGATGTCACTGTTTAGTAAACGTCACAGCTAAGAAATAGTTTAATAGACGCCACCCTTAAGAAATTTTATATTTCAATAGCCTATATTCTGAACCCAGAGGGTTGGGGGGATAGAGAGAGAAATTCCCCTGAGGGATTGGAAAGAATTTTGTTTCATCAGCTTTAGATTTTCTGTATACTGAATGTATATGCAATATGTATTTATAATGTGATCCTGGGCTTCATAAAATAGATTTTTTTGATTCAGTGCTGAACCTTTGAGTTGATGAATCCCCCTGAAAATTATTCTGCTAATTTAAAGCATTAGTT
This sequence comes from Pelusios castaneus, assembly GCA_007922175.1. Lineage (NCBI taxonomy): Eukaryota > Metazoa > Chordata > Testudines > Pelomedusidae > Pelusios > Pelusios castaneus. The sequence continues at coordinate 3,773,775 of ML685837.1, forward strand.
CAGTAGAGAATGTGCTTACTTCAGAATCCATTATGCATAGTCTAACAATCCTGATAACATGTGCAGATGGAAGACCGCAGTGCCCATTAGGGGTCATTAATAAAATTTATTCCACATTTCAACAAAAAGTCTTTGCCAACATTTCACCTCTAATCCCATTTTCTTGGTCTAGCATGAAATGTATTAATACTTTACCCAGCGCTTCTTAAAGAAATGTTGCAGCTTCTATCTGATGTTGCCCCAGGCTTATCTTTAGTTTTGTGAGTTTGAGGTTGAGAACAAGCTCAGCAATAGAGTTCTGAACACTGAAGAATTGTAGTTATAAATATGTTTTGCAGACATGGGACTGGACTGCAAAATTCAGATCTAGATTTCATACATTCCAAAATATAGGGGATTGGTGGGGAATTGGATCTGGGAGTTTTTCCAAAACAATAAAATGACAGGAATCGTTTCTGACATTCGGGTTCAGAAGTGTGTTTGGAATTCTGAGATCACTCAAATTCAAGGGTGTTTGTATCTGAGGTTTTGGTTTGGGCTCATCTCCAGTTTTAACTTTTTCCTGTGTTGTTTCTTGGTAAAGGACAGAAGTGAATGCACAGTGGGGTAAATTCTACCCTGGAGGGCTGTCTCTTATAGCAGAACTAGTGTTTCTTGTCAGTTTGTGGTGGTAGTGGTAAAAAGGGAGGAATTTAAGAAACATGCATGTTGGTGGACTAAATCTGTTCACTGTCGGGTCCATCAGTGCAAAACTGTTTTAGGAACAGTGCCAGTAGATTTGAGACTATGTGGATTCACTGCCCATGCTCCCACTCTAAATGGGGGGGCACAAACAGCCCTTCCACCATCTCCCCTCAGTCCTGAAATTGCTCTTGAGCATGCAGCGTGGTTGGCTGGGCTATGCTATGAAACCAGGATTTGGGGCGAAAACTGTTTTCTTAGTGGTGTAGATTTTTTTCAGATCAGCTCTGAGCATAGCCCATCATATATACAGTGTGTGAGGGATACAGCTGTCTGGAATGAGGGGATGAGTTGATATCTACCAGTATAACATTCCATTTATCCCATGAGGGGTTTGATCATTACTATTTATCTTATACAGTATACATTTTTGTTGTCTGCAATGGCTAGAGAGTAACCCTAGAGGAGTTAATAAATCACATACTGAGACGCTTTAGCATAGAGGAAGGCATAAGGAATACATTAATTTTTAATACGGTTTTAAGAAGCACTTTTTTGGGCTCAAAACTGTCATGCCTAGTGTGTTTATAAAGGCACACGTAGCATGCTATAGTTAAGAATCTGTCAGTGTTTCCACTGTAAACCCTTATTTTCAAGGGTTTATATTATAATTCCCACATAAATATGCAAGTCAGGCAAAAAAACTTGGCATAAGTCTTGGCCTGAGAGAAACATTTAATGACTTTTTAAAAATTTGGCATTACTCAAATAGAGGTATAATAGTAATTAATAAGTATACTTTTATCTGTAAAATAAGATATACAAAGTACAAATTTGCTTTCTCACCATGTTTTGCTCTTAAACTAACTTAAAAATATTTAAATTTGCAAACCACTAATCTTTCCAGCATTTAAGAACAAATATTATCCAAAACTTTAATATTTAAGACTGACAGCATCTCAGATCCCCTCTAATCCCCATAGAACTCTTACTAGATGCTTTGCATTTCAGACCTACGCTGATACTGAACACCCATAATAATGTGCTGTATGTTGGGAATGCATATTGGGTCAAATTCAATTCATAAGCATAAAGTCTGATTAATTGGCATTATTGGGATGAGAAAGGATGTGTGAAAATAGTTCTCCCTCTATCTCTCTTTAAAACAAACGGACAAAACAAACCTCCTAGTATATTAAACAGGTTAAATATATCTTCCTAATTTTTAACTTGTTTAATATTGGTTTTAAACCAAACACTAAGTAACTAACAAAAGCTAAAGTTCAAAGTTTATGCACAAAAGCTTGAGAAATTCAACATTTGATTTGAAACTTCATCATTATGGGGTTTTTGGTTTGTTTTTTTTTTGCTCGGAGGCTTTATAAGAGTCACCAAGCACTGGGTAATGTTACAAGCCATATGTGCTGCCTGTAGCACCCCAGCACAACAGGGCACATTAAGGACAGAGTTTCTGCCTACCCTTTGAAGATTTATATCAGACCTTTTAACCTTATATGAAAACAGTTTGGTGATCTAATTATTTTTATGATACTCAACAGCTTTTTATATTTCCACAAATACTGTGTAACCTTCATGATGTACTTTCAATCAGACTACTCCTATATTAGAACAAGGGATAAGTGAAAGCAATGGAGTTCAAGGTTTTGTAAACCTTTCCAGCTACTTTTTGGGTCCACATAACTTGTCTGAGTTCATAAACATTTTCCCCTCTGAAACAAACAAATAAATATGTTTTTCTTGCTAAATAGAAAGTATACTCCTGTATTATGAATGAGAGATCATGCCGTCAGACTAGGCTGGCACCCATGAAAGCCATATAGATTGTAAAATATCTGAGGTTCATCAGAACAACTTTCACTGTGCTGTATGTGATGCTCCTTCATGACCACAGAGTTGAGACCCTCCTGCTTCAATAGACCATCACACCAGCAGGACCTACATGGGGCAATTATAGCGCAACACTGTAAAGTGCCTCTACAAATCACATCCCTGCAGTTGGGACTGCAGTGCCATGTAGACAAGCTACTTCTCTGGCCCCTTATTGCTGTAACCTCTGTGCACCTCCCAAACACCAATGAATGTTTTGCAATCTTCCCCAGTGTGAATTATCTGCATTTTATAGATGGTGGACAGAGTCACAGAATTACTTAGGAAATCTGTGGTAAAACCAGGAACTAAACCCAGGTTTCCCGAATCCCAGATTAGTGTTTTAATTACTGTGACTATTGCATATTAAAGTTGTGTCTAAAGATCCTGACCGTACTCTGTGTATGCATGTGTATTTATAGATATCTATATAACTAAACCACAGTTGTATATATGCATGGAGGGTCCAGAGGGCGGTCCCATGGGCGTGGGTTCTGGGGGGGGGTGGGCGATCCCATGGGCGGGCAGTCGGGGGGGGG
>ML685837.1:3777281-3799711 GCA_007922175.1 Pelusios castaneus
GACGTGGACGCAGCTCCTGTGCGCGCATATAACTGACACAGCTATGCGCACGCAGCAGCTGAATCCACGTTCATAAGTCTGTGGATTAGATAGCTTGCACGCACGGCTGCCCTCCCTCACACCCAGCGGTGATTACCATTCTTCAATTTGCGATTCTTTAGAGAATTGGGGGGTTACTGGTAATAAGAGAAAGTCCACCCCTAAAAAGTTGCAATCTAATATAGATGGCAGAAAAAATGATGGGAGAAAGGAATTATTATTAGCTCAGTTTTCCACATGTGGAGCTGAAGCTCAGAGCTATTAATAAAGTCACATAGGAAATCAGTGGCAGAGCCAGGAGCTTAAGCCAGTTCTCCTGAGTCCCAGTCTACAGACAAGACCACCCTCTCTAGCCAGTTCTAGTTTATATTAGGTTATTTTGTAGATTTTTTCCTTCTTCCTTTTCTTATACTATTTTTTTCAGAATACCCAATATAACATAATCTAGTAGCAATTGAATGGAATTTTTTAACCTTTGATGTTTGAATGGGTTCTATATCAAGCAAAATGAGTTTCCTCATCAATAATTAGAAGCATTCGGCCTGTATATTTTAGCAGCCTCCGCATGGTTAACTTCCAACTGTTCTGTTAACCCAAAAATCAGCTCCTATAAAATGTGTGCAGCCTATAACTGTACAAAACAAGGAGCTGGGAAGTGCCTTTCAAAAAATGAACGAGGGCAGCTACAGGCATCTTTGTGCATGCTTCCCCTTGGCTGGGTTGAAGGTCATTATTTTGAACTAATAGCTGACCTCTTTGGCCTATTGGAGACCATTATGCTTAATGGCCTGAGTTAATTTGCTATACTGCAGGGTTGGCTGATCTTTATTCTAATCTGCTGCACCTTCTTTTCCTCCTTGTGGTGAAAGCAACTGCTCTGATATAATCCACTTGGCATGACATTGCCTAGGGGAAATAACAGGCATACTGTTATGAGACAGAATCGTACAGTAATTCACTGAGTCTTGACTTTCCAGAAAAGGAAAGAAAAAAAAATCACTGACACAGAGAGATAGAAAGGGAAAGAGAGAATCGGAAGGGAAGGTGGGTGGCAGGGAAGGGGTGTGTGAAAGGGGAGAGCAGTGAAATAAGGAAAACAGACATTCTCTCAAGGAAAAGCCTTGCTTTCCTTCCTTTAAACCATGTTGAAAGATTAGTGTGCAAGCAATTTACTGCAGGGAAACCGAAGTAGTTTTCCTAGTATCTATCTTTAGAAAATCAAATAAATATTTGAAAGTTGAAATTCATTTGCCAGCCAGGAGTGCCCATGTCTCTTCCAATATGACTGAAGAGGCCATGGTGAATGACAGTTTTAAACATCAGTTAACAAACAAACCAAAAAAAGCATAAACAGAAAGAGCCACATTTTGACCAATCTTCTGGCTGAAGCAAGGTCTGCTAGCTTTTATAAGCAGTGCCCAAGCAACCTACAGGCAGAATGTCTTTCCCATCCCTAAACTCTAAAGATACCAACATGGGCAACAGAGGACAGTCAGGATAAGATGAAGAGGGAGGGAGCCCTAAAAAATTGCTTAAGAAAAAAAATAAACATTCTCTAATGTCTGTAGAAGGTTTGCTTTTCCTCCAACAGACAGCAGCTTACAAAGACTTGTATTTCCATCTCTGGCTTCTCTATCCAGTGTCATCTCTTTACTGTCTGCCTTACTGATTTCCACTACCTGCCCCTGTCCCTGTTCCAAGAACAGGGTCAGTAAGATAAAGAGAACATGAACTCACTGGACAAAGAAGGCCATTCTATTAAGCTGAAGCTGCCAGAGGTCAAGGAGAGCTGGAGAGCCAGGCTGCATAGATTTGCTTTGTATACACATATATGTGCATGTATTTGTGACATATGAGGGTACAATCCAGATGAGTAGGGGCTTTTACCTCTGCCCTGCAGCCTTATGTCCCTTACAGTACCTTGTTGAAGTGGCCCACACCTGAGTTGATCACAGCCACAGACATGCAAACTGTACCCAGAGTGTCACCACGCTGAGTATCAGACATTCATGGAAACCTTCCAGAAGTGTCCACGGCATAGCTAAGTGTTGTGCGCTGAATGACCTCATTTCTATATCCCTTCTTCCACTTCTTCCCTATTGTTTGTTGTTCTCACTGATATCTTGTTTAAAATGTAGTCTGTAAGCCCTTCAAGGCAGAGACAGTGTTTCTTTTTTGTTTGTATTGTGAGACGCCACACACACTTTTGGAAGCTGCATACAGTTACAGAAGTAACCAGAATTTGGAGCCATATGTCAGCGGTTTCCTCCACACTGCTCCATGACTGTCAGCAGTGACTTCCACTTGCAATCTTAATCTCCTGCTGATTTCCCTCACCCCTGCTCTTTTCCCCTTCATTTTTTCTTCTCATAGCCAATGCTGGAGACTTAGAAAATGGAAGTGCAAGTTGCACGGCTTCTTTCATAATATCTGAGTCCTAACAGAGAATGGAGGTCTGACTCAGATCACATTAAAGTCCAAGAAAACACTTCTTTGGACTCCAGAGGTTGGATCAGGCCCTGGGATGCTAGCTGATATTTATTTCACTGCTGCTCTGAGTTCTGTCTAAATTTATGTTAATAATAGCAATTATATTATAGCAACACCAGATATCCCAGCCAAGAGGAATGCCCATTGTGCTAGGCACTGTACAAACACCTAGTCGGAGATACTGTCCCTGTTCCAAGGATCTTAGTAGCCAAACATTATCAGCTTAGCAAGAGGACCCTGCCATGGCCAGGAAGTTGAGACAGAATCTTACATTATTATTTAATCAGAAATTCTTTTTTTTTTTTAGTGTGCTCATGTGCTCAGCAATGTTTAAGACATGGAACAAAGACAGTCCTTCTCCCAAAGAGAACAAACTCGGAGACCTGTGGTACTTTTAAAGACTAACAAGTTTATTTATTGCATGAGCTTCCGTGGAAGAAAATCCCGCTTCATCAGACGCTTGAAGCTTCAAACATCTGAAAAAGTGGGACTTTCTCCCATGAAAACTCATGCAATAAATAAATGTGTTAGTCTTTGAAAGTACCACAGGACTCCTTGTTTGTCTGTATGAGAGACTAACTCATTATAAGCTGCAGAGGTCTAGCTGATTTCTGAGGCAGACATCAGTTTAAGCATCTGGGAAACTATCACTGCCACTATGGGTTGTATTTAGTCACATATTAAGCATCATTTTCATTTCCCTTTACCCTCCCAGAAAAAATATGGGCCTTAGTTTCTATTGCCCTGCACCTTGTGCAGTCACACCAGTGCAAAATGGGTGTAAAATGCTACCCATCCAGCTAGGTGGAATTATGTACTTACATGGCGCTGTTGTGCTTGGTGCAAGGTGCAAGGCAATAATGAATTAGGTTCTATGTTCTTTACACACTATGGAGATGCTTGGTCATTTATGAAATTGAGATGAATATGGATTTCATTTTTGTCAGCATTGTGTTATTTTGCTCCAATTCCATTAAATATCTGCTTGTGCAAAGCCTTCTTTTTAATGTCATTGTGGAGAGCTCTGGTGATTTATACTATGGTGTAATCCTTTTGAAGCTACAGATACATTTTATTGCTACTGAAAGTCCTTCTCCCCTCCCCACCCCCAATCAACATGCTAGGAACAAAATCAACCTCTAGAAATGGTCAAAAATGTATTTGAAGTGCTTTTTTTCTGATGAAAATGGTCTTCTTACAATTTTTTTTAAATTATTTTTACTCCCCCCACCTTCTTTTCTCTCCCTTTACTTCACCAAACCTCTTTTCCTCCTTTCTCTCCTCTTATATTATCCTCTCCATTTTGCCACTAATACAAAGGTAAGGAAGAGGGAAAAGGGAGCGAGAATATCAAAACTTGAACAGACACAAACTGAAAATTTGTCATTTTTGTTTTCAACAAACAAACAAAAAAACAAACAAATGAACAAAAATGAGTTTGGAAAACAAATGTTTTCATTCTTTTAGTTTTCAAGTTTTCATGGGTTTTTTTGAAAAAAATCAAAAAATTCTCATAAAAATTTTGAGAATTTTAAAAAAACATGTTTTCATTAAACGCCATTTTGACCACCTTTATTAACCAGTCACAGTTCTGTTCTGTTCTGTCAGAATTGTGACTGGTTTTCATGTTTTTTGTTGAAAGAATTTAAAAAAAAAAAAAAATTTTTGAGAATGTTTAAAAAATGTGTTTTTCATTAAACACCATTTTTGACCCCCAGTCACAAAACTATCACAATCCAGTTGCTATCTGTGTGAAATTGTCTGCCATGATATTCCATTTCTCACACCCCTGCTTCAGTTTGTTAAAGGAAAGAAATTTGATAATCTCTCAACTGAGAAACTACATAATTGTTGAATCATAATGTTGGGCCAGCCCTGTCATAAAAACAGTTTGAATTTAATTCAAAACCATGAAATAAAAACAATTAAAAGTGCATAGTATGTGGCTAATGACCACACTTGACTTTACTTCAACCCCCTGCTTCCATTTGGTTTTCACATTTGTCCTTTCTGAGAAGTGCTGTGACTGAAATATCATAAGCAGACAGCAGGGAGGGATGCTGTTCTAGAAGACAGAAGCTTTTTTCTGCCTCTCTTTTGTTTTGTGTGTCTGTCAGTGTGTTGTTTTCTCCATCCTTTTTTCTATTAAAGCCAGTACAGGAATACACATGTAGCCTCTTTATTCTCTCCAGCACAACTTCATTGTTTCCCAGTGTATCTGGTGCAAGCAAACCTATCAGGCTCTCAGAAGCAATACTTTTTGATAATGAGACAGAGAAATTTGACTGTTGTAAACAGGAAGTCTAATGGGGGCTGGTGGTTGAGTTACAGGGTTATTGTGGGATAATCACCAGTTTTATTGTTCTGCATAAATGTATGGATATTCCATTTATTTAATGATTTATTATTAGAATTCTATATTTTTTCAGGAGCTGAAAAAAAAAGTTGTATGGTATCATGCTGACTTTTAAAATTATAACTTTTAAGCTGCCCAAGACTGTTCAGATTGTAAAACAACTATGTCTTTCTTAAAGATCGTGAGCTTAAATGAGCATGGGAGACATTATTTGACATATGTCTGAGAAGATCCTGCACTTCAGGTACAGTTCATAATCAGAGTAGAAATCAGTGAGACTGGAAAAGTACATTGTCTTGTGTATGCCTGTAAATATCTTATCTTCTCATGGACACAAAGTATTACAATGGAGGGTTAAACTAACAGTATGAATTTCTGGGGACAATGTACAAACATGGTGGTTCTGAAATGCTCTACTATCTGTGAAGTTTGGAGAAGATCTTCAGTGATTCGGGTTTATTTATATTCATATGTAATTTAGGTATGTTATTAATAGGGTTTTAAATGCACCAGAAGGGTCTTCTGAAATAATGCAAGCTCCAGACTTGCTAACTCTAGTTGTTTCTGTTGTACATTACAGACCTGCAGGGAAAACCAAACATCTATGAGAAGAACACTTCTGATTGATTGATTGATTGATTGATTGATTGTCTTCTTCATTCCCCTGTTTCTTGGGGGAAGAGAGCAAATCAGAGATGCTGAATATGCTTAATGATTGCCTGATCTCCTACTACAGTTTGCAGGCAGAGCTCTTTCCTTCTTTTTCCCCATGCTAAATGGCTGGGAACGTACCTGTGAACTGAGAGCTGAATGGGGAGCAAAGTCATCACTTCAACAATTCCAGGAAACCTTCAATACAGTGTAGGAGGCTGTTCAGAGCATGGTTGGCAGAAATGAGATGTGGCCCAAGTGTCGCTGTGGGTTGAAATCTATCAGCTGGATTTGGCCTCTTGAGGGCAGTCGAAGTCATGCATAGCACTAAGCTACCATGAGGGCAGTTTAAGTTACACTTGAGGTCAAACCAAGTGGATTCAGAATAGGGCTGGGAGCAGTATAGGTGGTGGACATCCACCTTTGTGCCCCACCTACCTTGATTCATGAACTAAGAGAAGCACCAACACAGGTGAGAATTTATTCCATAGTCTTTCTGAAGAGTTGTTACTAGGTGTCAGGAATAACTTCAAGTGTATCGGTTTCCTGGATGACAGCAACTTCCTTTGCTGGCGTCAGTATTTCACTGGTTGAAAACTTTTCTCCTTCATATGTTTCACTCATATTTTCTCCTCTGTCTTGTCCCAGTCTCATTCATTCAACAGGTTAAGAAGATATACTTCTTCTTTGTGGCAACTGCTATATGGCAAGCTTATTTGTGGCTTGTCTTTTTCTCTCTGGTATTATAGGCTTACTCTCAATCTATAAAATGAACTGGTAGCTAAGTACGTTTTGCTTATCACTGAAGGCAAAATAATCCCATCTGGACTCATTGGGCTCTATTCTATGCCTTTCACCTTGTTTTGCTATTAAGGGGGCTCAAAAGGACAGTAAGATACTTAGCTCCCATTTAGTTCTTTGAAATTCTTCCCCTTAAACGTATGCAAAATGAATGTAAAGTAGGGGTAGAATACCACTGTTATTTGGTAGCATTTTGCATCCATTCTGGTGGGGGAGGGGAGAGGCAGAAATAATTATACAAACTGCATGTGAGTGGAGAATCAAGACCGTCAGGTTGTAATGGTGTTGTAATTAATCATTATTTCTCCAGTGAGAGCTACGTGAGACTTTAAAAGGATATAGTCTCTTTTTATAAAACACAGATACATTCTGCTCTCATTATAATCATGCAGTTTTGAATTTTTCAGTGGGATTTTACAATTATCAGAGCTAAATTGGGCCGAGTCCTGCAAATACTCACTATGATGCAAAAGTTTCAGCAGTATGGATAGTCCCATTTACTTTAGTGAGACTATTTGCATGATCTAAAGATTTCAGTTTCAGGCACTTATTTTAGAACCCTGTATTTTGTTAATACATTTTCTGTGGTGGTTTAATATATTTCTGAATAAAAATGGGAGACTCCAGTTTTCTTTAAACAAGGAAACAAAACCAAAAAAAACCCCTATTTAAATATCTACACAGATATTTAACCTTGCAACACAAAAGACTGAGTAAAAATAATTCCTATTGTGTAACTAATAAACTAGAAGCTTTGGGGGAAAACTTCAAACACTGAAAACATTGCATTTTTTAGATCTTCTAAGTGAAAACAAAATTGGCATATATGAGATATAGAGTCTGTATTTCATGGTACTAGAGCATGGTACACATAGTAGGAACTAACACTAGGGGAGCAAAGGTGTTGCCACACGTCCTGGCTTAGAGTGGATTCCATTATATTCAGGAATTACAGTATGGTTCAATGATTCTCAGCACCCCCACTGTACATATTGTTCCATCACCAGTGCAGTAGGCAGAATCCCAGAGTCCTTACCTCACTCAAAATTCTTATGGAAATTTAGGGGAATTTTGCTAATCTAAATTGGAGGAAAAACACTGAGTAGTAAGTAAGGTATTCTCAACCAGAGAACTGCGGGTTTCAAAATATAGCCAAGTATTTAAACATCTCTCCAAGATCATGAGTCTGGTTTAAAAATCATGTTTTAAAAAGTAATAAATGTTGGATGTTTTCCATTTGCTTTCTGGGTTTGGGTTTTTGGGGGGATTTTTTTTTGAGCTTTTATGGTTCATGTTTTCCATCTTTCTTCTCCAACCATGAGGACTAGAAACATACTTTAAAAAAAATGTAAGCAGAAATTTGCATGTAATCATATGACTCTGGGGGATAGTTTAATACACTCACACCACACACACAATAAAATTAGAAGAGCTGGCAACTTCTCTCCCTTTCTTTTTGTCCAGAGGAGAATATTTTTTCTCTATTGTAAGCGCAAACACGGATATGTCAGGAATAAATCATGCCAGACCAACCTAGTTTCCTTCTTTGAAAGGGGTACTGGCCTAGTAGCTGGGAGGGCAGGGGGAAGCAGCGGACATGATAGATCTTTATTTTAGTAAAGCTTTTCCACAGTACAAAATGACATTCTTATAAGCAAACTAGGGAAATGTGGCCTAGGTATTATTACTGTAAGGTGGGTGCACAACTGGTTGAAGAATTGTACTCAAAGAATAATCAATGGCTCCCTGTCAAATTGGAGGACATATCTCGGGAGGTCCCATGAAGGTCAATCTCAAGTACAATACTATTCAATATTTTCAGTAATGAGTTGGATAATAGAGTGGAGAGTATTATTATGATATTTGACACCAAGTTCTGAGGACAGGGCTAGAATTCAAAATGATTTTAATGAATTGGTCTGAAATCAACAAGATAAAATTGAATAAAAATAAGTGCAAAATATTTCACTCTAGAAGGAAAAAATCAAATGCAGAAATACAAGATGTGGAATAACTGGCTAGTCAGTAGTACTGCTGAAGAGGATCTAGGGTTTACAGTGGATCACAAATTAAACATGAGACGTGACATCCCCCTCCTGCAGTCTGGACTGGTGTGCCACTGCACAACCCCAGTTCTCCAATCCAGGGCCCCAACTTACTCTGCCTTGAACCCCCACTCCTGGTCAGCTCACGTCTAGCCACCAACGTGTAATTGGTCCCTCAACCAGTGGAAGAGTGCTCTCACTAGCCCCTCATGGCGTAGTCTTCCAGCAAACACCATAAGTCCCATGTGCAACCTCAGAAACTTCCATCTTGCAGGGTTCAGTACTCCTCATTGCACAGAGCAAGTTCATTTACACTTGTCTGTCAGTTTAACAAAGAAATTGATATACACCAGCTTTTGCTTCCAGTGAGGCCTCTACACACACTCTTATCCAACATTGCACCGCTTTAGATAGAGCAAACATAAGTTTATTGACAACAGTAAGATTTTAAGTGAATATAATTCAAACTCATATAAATCAAATGATTAAGCAATCAAGAAGATAACCATGGGTGTCACTGCCTGAAAAGAGGTTTGGGGTCTGGTCCCATGGCCTGGACCCCGCCTCCAGCTGTGCCAGCCCTGCCCCCAAACCTGATCTGAATTGGGTTCCTGCTGCTGCCAGCTGGCAGGTTGGCCTTAGATCCCCAGGAATGGTCAGGGCTGGATCTGACTGCTGCCAACCCTGGCCGGATCCCAGGTCACTGGCTGGGGTCGGGGCCAGAGCCTACCACTTCCAGTGGCTGGGTCGCGGGGTTGGGGCTGGATCCAACCGCTTCAGTTCCTTGCCAGGCCCTGGGTTGGGACTGAATCCCACCGCTCCCGCTGCCACACTTAAATAAAAGAAAAAGTCACATTCTAAACTAAGATCATTGTTTTCAGTCTTTGTCTGGCTTACTCATAGGCCTGGAAGCCAGGCTTCTTCCCCACCTCCTGTGTGTAGGTTTCCAGTCCTTAGTGATGTGTAGAAGATGGTTTCGAGGTAAGAGCCCCTTACAGCTCAAGGTGTCTCTTTTTCTTTCCAAAACACTTCGCCACCCCTGAAGTCAGATGATCATGTAAGGCAATGGGCATAATTTTTCTCTCTTGAGCCCAGGTGTTTAAACAGTATTGTTCTTGTATGCATGCCTCAGCTGGGTGTGTAAACACAGCTCCGTTTGTCTGCCTCTATTCAAGCCATGTGAGAAACATTTGAGGAAATGACCTGGCAAAGTTTCATATCTGTACCCATGTATGATGTTGCACAAAACATGCTACCATGACAGCAATGTAGAGCACTCCAAAAACATCTTACATGACAAACTTGTGTAACCCATATGCTTTATTGAGGGCTATCTTGAGGCTGGGTTACTATTGCTGGACAGATTTTGCTGCCCAGAGCCAGATATTTCTGGAACAAGGAGTGGTAGTTGTGAGCAGGTTCCACAAGGTTTTTCTGTTCTTGTGGTGGTCATATGCTACCAGAGAACAGCAGCCAGGGTGGTTAAATTGAGAAGAGCCCAGGTGCTCAGTGTATGACTAGGAGAAACTGAGCCAAGAGTGGACAGCAAAATTTTGAAAGAAAAAGTACTTAAGGATATTAAGGTGAACGGTAACTGCGATAAAATACAGCAAGGCTTTACAAAAGATAGACCATGCCAGACCAACCTGATCTCCTTTTTTGAGACGATAACAGATTTTTTGGATAAGGGGAATGTGGTGGACCTAATTTACTTAGATTTCAGCAAGGCATTTGATACAGTTCCACACAGGTAATTATTAGTTAAGTTACAGAAGATGGGGATTAATACGAATATAGTAAGGTAGATAAGGAACTGGTTAAAGGGGAGGCTACCGTGAGTCATGCTGAAGGGTGAACTGTCAAGTGGAGGGAGGTTACTAGTGGTGTTCCTCAGGGATCGGTCTTGGGACTGATCTTATTTAACCTTTTTGTTATTGACTTTGGCACAAAAAGTGGGAATGTGCTAATAAAGTTTGCGGATGACACCAAGTGGGGAGGTATTGCCAATACAGAGATGGATCGGGATATCATACAGAAAGATCTGGATGATCTTGCAAACTGCAGTATTAGGAATAGGATGAAATTTAATAAAGGGAAGTGAAAGGTCATGCATTTAGAGACAAATAACAAGATTTTTTCCTGTAAGTTGAGGACGCATCAGTTGGAAGGGATGGAGGAGGAGAAGGACCTGGTAGTACTGGTTGATCACAGCATGAATTGAAACTGGAACAGGTGCAGGGAACGGCTACAAGGATGATCCTCGGAATGGAAAACCTGCTTTATGAACCAAAAAAACAAGGAATCTTGTGGCATTTTTAGGCTATGTCTACACTAGAAAAGTTAAATCGACTTTTGTTAAATTGACTTAATAAGGCCAACTTTAAGTCGACTTAAAATCGACCTTGTTAAGTTGACTTAACAAAGTGACGACACTTTAAATCGACTTAGTCCACTTTGTTAAGTCAACCTAACTGCTGTTAGGTTGTCTTAACAAAGTAGACTTATGCTTCCACACTGGGCTTAGGTCGACCTAAGGAAGGGTTAGGTTGACCTAAGGAGGCTTAAGTCGACCTAATGAGTGGTAATAATTAAGTTGACTTAAGCTTTCAATAAGTTGACTTAAGGAATTTCTTAAGTCAACTTAATGAAAGCCTAGTGTGGATGCGGCTTAATTTAAGTCGACTTAAGCCTCCTTAAGTCGACTTAAATTGCCAGTGTAGACATAGCCTTAAAGACTAACAAATTTATTTATAGCATGAGCTTTCATGGGTGAAAATCCCACTTTGTCAGATGCTTTGAAGATGGGGAATTTACAGAATGGGAGGAAATTAAATGGAAGGAACTGTATGACACAGGATCAGGTCAGGCTGTAATACCAAATCAGAATAGGTGTTGGGATTCAAACACTGGAGAACAGCATATAGAGGAAGGTGAAGTCAGATCACCTGTTGTAATGAGAATAAAATCCATAGTCCTTGTTTAACCCTGGGGCAATGGAGACGAATTTACATATAAATTCCAATTCTGAAGTTTCTCTTTGAAGCTGTGATTTGTTATTCATTTGTTTGGGAACACCACTATTAACAAGTCATCAATGGAGTGAGCAGGGTGAAGTATTCCCCTATTGGTTTTTGAATGTTGTGATTTCTGATGTCAGATTTATGTCCATTTATTCTTTTGTGTAGAGACTGTCCTGTTTGTCCAATAGATAAGGCAGGGGAGCATTTCCAGCACATGATCGCATAAATCACATTGGTGGATGAGCATGTGATTGAGTCCTCGATGGAGTAACTGACTTGATTAGGTCCTGTCATGGTGTCTTTTGTGTAGATATGGAGGCAAAGTTGGCCACATGGTCAGTTGCAGGGATATGTTCCTGCTTTAATGTTTCTGTTGTTTGGTCTGTAATTGCTGGTGAGTATCTGTTTAAGGTTAGGGGGCTGTCTGTAAGCGAAGAGAGGTCTGTCTCCCAAGGCTTGAGAGAGTAAAGGATCGTTGTGTAAAATAGGTTGTAGATTCTTGCTGATGTGCTGTAGAGGTCTGACTTGAGGGTTGTAGGTGACCGGTGGTGTTCTGTTCGTTTCTTTCTTGGGCTGGGTACCCGTCAGGCTCTGTCAATCACTTTCGTGGGTGGGTACTGTAGTTTTAAGAATGCTTGATAGAGATCCTGAAGGTGTCTGTCTCTGTCCAAAGGATTGGAGCAAATGAGGTTATATCTTAGGTCTTGACTGTAGACAATGGATCATGTGATATGTCTTGGATGAAAGCTTGAGGAATGTAGGTAACTATAGTGATCAGTAGGTTTTCTGTATAGGGTTGTGTTTATGTGTCCATCTCTAATTTGCACTGTAGTGTCCAGAAAGTGGATCTTCTATGTGGAGTGTTCCAGGCTCAGTTTGATTGTGGAGTGGAAATTGTTGAAATCTCTGTGGAAATCTTCAAGGGCATCCTTACCGTGGGTCCAGGAGATGAAGATGTCATCAGTGTAGTGTAAGTAAAATAGAGGTGCTTTGGGATGAGATGTGAGGAAGTGTTCTAAGTCAGCCATAAAAAAGTTGGTATATTGTGGGGCCATTCAGGTACCCATAGCAGTGCCACTGACTTGAAGGTATAAACTATCTTCAAATCTGAAATGGTTGCTGACTTCCTGAGAAAAATCCAATCCATTGGTGAACTTCCAGAAAACACCATCCTGGCTATGATGAATGTAGAGGCTCTTTACACCAACATCCCGCACAAAGATGGATTAGAAGCCATTAGAAGAACCATCCTAGATGATGCCACAGCAAACCTTGTGGCTGAACTTTGTAACTTTGTACTCATCCACAACCATTTCAGAATTTCCCCTGGGGCAGATTGGCTTAAAGTCTGGGTTTTTTTCATCTTCCTCTGTAATATTGGGAATGGTTCAACTTGCTGGTGGATTCTCTGTATCTTAAATTCTTTAAATCATGATTTGAGGACTTTAATAACTCAGTCATAGGTTAGAGGCTTATTGCAGAAGTAGGAGGGTGATGTTTGTGTCCTGCTTTGTGCAGGAGGTCAGACTAGATGATCATACTGTTCACTTCTGACCATTGAGTCTATGAGTCTAAGAGAATGGTGATCATTTGTCCTCCATGTCCACTGAAGGCAGGATAAAAAGTAAGGGGCTTAGTCTGCAATAAGAAAGATTTACATTAGATATTAAGAAAAAACTTTCTAAGTCTAATAGATAGTTACATTTTGGAATACTCTTCGAAAGAAAGTTGTGGAATTCCCATTATTAGAAGTTTTTAGGAACAGGTTGGACAAACACTTAAGGATGGTCGCACCTCAGCATGGGGGAATGGACTAGATAACTTCTTGAGTTTCCTTCCAACCCTATATTTTTATGGTTCTATGAGGTCACAGTATGGAAAATGTGGAGAACCACCGAAGTAAATATGCTATAATTATATTCAGTAAGTTAGAATATTTGAATATAAAAGAAATGTGTTTGTATTTTATATTGTATTATTTGAGAAATAATATACATTATATTAATAAAAAATTAAATTATTATTTATTAGTAGTCTCAAATGTACATAGAGATAATATTCTAAGGCATATGAGTTAAAGTGAAGACTAATTTTTTTTTTATATATTGTGGTAGTGCCTAGGGCCCTGGTCAATATAAGAACCCTACTGTGCTAGGCCCTGTACAAGCAAGTTCAAAGATTGTTCCTACATGAGAGAGCTTGCAGTCTAGGTTTATAAGATATTTAAAGAATGATTCTTTTAAATTAGTATTTTTACTTTTTAGCACTGATCTTCAGAATATTTGTAAACAAAATGTAATTGGCCCATACATTATAGCAAATTAATCTTAGTTCTGTTGCTTGTGAAAATACTGGCAATAAATTACTGTTTAACAAAATCTAATATCAAATATTTAATGTGACATATTTGGGGGACTTGGGATAGACAATTACATTATTTTTATATGCAATATATATGTGTAATATAAATGAATACATATTTAGTTAATACATTTTTCAATATTACAAATGAACAAATCCCTCCCCATATATATAATGTCAGTATCATGTTCCTGTCATCACAGAACTGTTGTGAAGGCTAATTACATATTTTCTGAAAAGCATTTGAACAGATTATTACTATCATTTCTTTGTAACAGAGTGATACTCTTATGAAATACAATCTCAGCTTTCATCTTTCTTTGTATATTTGGATTGTGGAGAAAACTTTCTTCTTCTGACAGATAAGTGAATAAACTCAAGTATCATTAAATAATGGGAAATGATCATGCTTTCTGCTTGGAGAACCTAGTCTAGGATACTGTTACATTTCTAGAGCTCAATATTCATTGACTGCAACTCTCTTAAATGGGAAACTATAATGCTGAAGTGACTGACAGTCACTTAAAACCATCAGAAAATGAGATGTTTATTGAGACTGAAAGAGAATCATAGGCTTTTTGTATATGCTATAGATTTCCCTTGGATTTATACTCTGTCAACATGACACTGAAGGAGCTAAGTTGGACAAGCCATTTCTGTACTAGTACTGTGCTAAATTAAGAACTGGAACTATATTTTATGGTCATTATAAGGCATGTTTTGGGAAGAAGCAGAATCCATTTTTCCATTAGAACTAAAATATTTATAGGAAATTAATCCTGGTCATTTAAGTTCTCAATAGGCAGTTAATATAATATGCAAAAAACCTATGGATCAAATCCTGAGGTCTTTTCTCAGGGCAAGATTACCACTTCTATGATAAAACTCATAGAAGGATTCTAAGGACAGGAGAGCTCAGGAAGAATCCTCTCTTGGTCCCTGACCTCATATATTTCATAGCGCTAAAGAACCAAGAACTCCTCTGGCTGTGGTTGATCTGGGGACTTCTCAGAATGATAGATCCACATGTGGAAAGGGCTTATGGTGCCAGGCCTTAATACCTTTTTCAGGAGGACTACAGGCATCCCCCGTCTTACCCTTATCCACTATCATAGCCTGCACACTCCCTTGTGAAGAATATGACAGTGAGTCCTAGGAAGAAAGTCCCAAAGGGGGAGCCTGGTTTGTCTAGGTCAGCAAAACCAACAAGGAGTCCTGTGGCACTTTTAGTTCCAGGGACTTTGAAAACCTAATCTGGTGCAGAAATTTTATTCTGATCTTAGCTTGGGAAACTCCCAGACCCTTCAGTTTTGGCTTACTGGTGTTGACTTTATGATGTCAGAGCAGAACAGTTCTGCCGGGACCTGGAGATATGGACAAGCAAGGAAAGGCCTGAGCTAGGATCTGTAGGAGTAATGGGAGATCACGTCAGAGAAGACCAGTTGCTCTCAGAAGCAGCCCAGAACTCGTGTCTTGTCTTCTCCTATATGGGATAAAGATTTTAAAAAGTTTGCATTTTGTTCATGATTTGGGACCCAGACTTACATGTGACTAGAAAATCCACATTGGAAACAGTGAAGTGTTGGAAAATGTATGGAAGTAATATATCTTTAAAACAAACTGGAAAGTCACATTTTTTTTTTGCTGGGAACATTTTTTCAGGCTTAAAATTCCAACCTACTCTTCTCCTCACTGATTACTAGGCAAAACAGGCTTATAAATCTCAAAATTTAAAATCTTCAGTAAACTAGTGTGACACTGGCTGAATTAGGAGAACCATTTATGATATTATTTAGCACCAATATTTCAAAATTACAATAATTCATGTGAAATATTCCATGTCAGGTAGCATCAGAGGTTATAATTTGCTAAGCATGATGATATTGTCTATGTGCATGTGTCATATTTGTATTGGAAATCATGGATATGTTTGCTGTATCCTTAAATCAACTTGTGTTTCTGGGCAATACCTCAGCCAGAATGGCAATAGCACTAGTTTGCTCACTGGCCCATTAAGGAAATTCACAAGTACAATGATCACCAGAACTTACTCATGTGACCCAGGGGACTCCATCTTATTTCTGTAAATTTCTACAAGTAGCAGGGAAAAAGCCAACGGACATAAAAGGCAACTGCACCACATCCATTTTGTCATCAGTCTTCACTCAGTTTTTAGTCTTCAGACTTTACCTACCTTTTGATCAGCTAATCTGAAAACTGAAGCTGTGAAAAAAAGGACTGGGACCCATCCAGGTACTGCACCAGAGGGACTATACAGGCCTGCAAACTCCATAATTCTACTGAAAACCTGTTATATATGGATTTTTCAGATTGTTTGTATGTTTCTGATTGCATCAATCATTTAGCATTTTTCTTATAGTTTGTTTCTTTCCTTTTATAATAAACCCTTAATTTTAGTTACCAAAGGATTGGCTAGCAGCATGGTATTTTGGGTAAGATTCAAACTTAGAATGATTTGGTAACATGACTGACCCTTTGGGGTCAGGAGAACCTTTTTGGGAAAAAGCATAGAGTTTGAAATAACTCCTCTCTTTACTGGAACCCAGTGGCTGATTGGGAGCCAGAGACTGAAATGCAGTAAGGGAGCTGTGTAGACTTTGTTTTAGCTTCTTGATAACCAGTGTGAGGAATCAGAATAATTGTTTGTGGTTTGTTGAGAAGTCTGACTTAAGTGTCACCCACCAATGCTGAGAAAATCTGCTCTCCTTTTGCAGCCTGCCCTGACTTGGCATTTTCAGGTCGTCTATCCTAGGGATAGATGAGTCACAAATAGAATGTAGGATAATTAGTAAAACAAGTACATATTTAAGAGAGATGGATACATGAGGCCTCCTGTCATGGAACAATTCCTCATCACAGTATATGGCAGACTTGCAAAGGCTGCATTTTAGCAGAATCCTTGTACAATACCATATGCAATGTTGTCTTGTATATAAAGCTAAACAGTTCTAAGACTAGAATAACACAATTTAAATAAGGGGAATTCAAAAAACAGAAACCCTAATTACTAAGTCAGAATGAAAGACACAGGAAACACCAAATATTTGTAGCTTGATTAAACATTGCCTACCTGGTGGACTTTTTGTTCCTAGGGAAATCATGGAATTCCTAGGGAACTCATGGAAGCTCCTTCACTGGAGGTTTTCATAAAGGCTCGGTAGTCATCTGTCTTGAATGGTTTAGAGACCACAAATCCTGCATTTTGGCAAGGAGTTAAACTAAATTGATCCGTGTGAACCCTTCTACTTCTATGATTCTAAATATAATCTTTCCAGATCATTACATCTGTATCTTGCATGTCACTACCATGATAGCCCAACAAGACTTCTACCATGATTCCAATCCTAAATTCAGACTTTTCCTTTTATGTTGCACCTAAGCTAATGAAATTTGATGCAAAACCCAACCAAAGTTGATGGAAAACTTCTGTTGAGTTCATTTGCCTTTGGATGAGGTCCTTAATGTATTCCTGAAAGGGTGTTGTAAATATGTTATTAGTCATTTTCATATGCATATTAGTTTGACTATCACTTTTTTCTCACAAATTGTTGTTTTATTAAATTTCATATAAATGTTACAGTTATAAGTTCCAGTAGCCATACCACACTCTAAGAAGAATAGATACATATTACCACAAATGTATTCTTATATAAACATTATTGTTAGAATGACAGCACCAGAGTATGTAGCTCCTAACAGACCTAAAGATTGTTCTTAGTGAAATAAAATACAAAATTGCATAGTCTCAAGGGGAAAAAAAAATATTTACTTGCATTTTTCACTTAACTTTTTGCTCTTGTTCTTTAAGCATGTTAAATTGTTCTCTAATGATGCACAAAAAAAGTTGTCATTCTTACTGTTATCTGAAAATATGTTTTCATATCACAACTCTTTTGATCTAAAAATATAATATTTAGGTAGATGGCTTAAGCATCTCTGTCCTAATTACCAAGAAATGTTTTCCAGGTTCAGAAATACAGTATTTCAAATGTGTGACAGAGATTTTGTGGATTTTGCTGTTCATTTCATGCAGAAAACATGGCACTTAAATAAACAGTTCACCGGGAAAAAAAGGTAAAATCTAGGACCTATTGCCATTTGCATGTGGAGCTGGTTAGGAAACTATTTTCTCAGCAATGAGATTATGAGATTTTAATTTTTTTCCATCCCAAATCAGGATGAAGAGTAAAAATCTCATTTTTATTTTTTAATGTGTTAATTACATTTCATTTTGATCATTTTAAAACATTTTGTTTAATTTCAACCTTTTAAAGTATTTAAACTTTGTTTTTAAAAAAATTAACTACAATTTCAAAACAAAAAGTCCTTTTGAATTCTAAAACAAAACTTTGTTTAAAAACATGGTTGGGACCATTTGACAATTTTAAAACTTATTTTCAATATTTTTTTAAATCTGGAGATTTTTCAAAATTGACCTTTTCCTGTTGTTGAAACCATTTTTGTTTCTACAAATTAGCATTTTCTGGTGAAAAGACATTTTGTCAAAAAATTCCCAGCCAGCTGTTTGTATCTTGAATATATGTGGGTTTGGAAGCAGGAAAGCACACCATCTGAAAAATGAAAATATACTTGTGCATATTTCCATATTAATTTAATTAGGAACAACCATCAGAAAGCAAAATCAAAGCAAGATAGGTAGAGCCCTACTTGGATACAAAAATGTGGATCCGGTACCGGACCACACACGCCCAATGTTAGTCTTTATCCAATCCGCGATCCACATGCCATGTTTTATGTGGATCTGGAACTGCATCTGCAACCGAGCTTGGGCTCACAGTCAGCATTTTAGCATTTGATTGGCTCATTCGCCAGATGGGTCCCACCCATTTTTTCCTTGTCTTCTTTGTGATTTGCATGCTGTTCTGTCAATCAGATTTCCTTGGCCACCAATGAAATTTCTGATTGACAGCATGGCATACAAACCACAAACAAGAAAATGAAGAAGTGGGTAGGGAAGGCATGGGGAATGAGCCAATCAAAGGCCAGCAAGCTAACTGACTGTGAGTGGTGTCTCTGCGGGTGTGGTTACCTGCGGATCTAAAGCAGATACCCATGGATTTGCAGGGCTCTAAAGCTAGGGTCACAGCAGGCCCTATCCACTTCTTTGAGCAGGTAATTTGACTGTTGAAAGGGATGCTTCTGTAGATTGTACTGTACCTGCATTTATTTTCACACTGAAAGTCTGTCATTGTTGAAAGAGCTTTTATAAAAGAAATAATCCAACAACATTATAAGGCGAATAGATACATGTTACCATAAATGTGTACAATATAGTCTTAAAAATTAAGACTGGTAGTAATAAAAAAATCAGTTTCAGTCTTTCAACACTTGAAATTCTGGCACACAAAGGTAACTGCATTTTTAAAGTAATTTATCCATTTCCTTTACAGCAGTATGTAGTCATTGCTGATGGCTTAATATTCTGGAGTGAAGATGGACAGAACCAGTTCAGAATAATGTGGCTCAAAGGTTTGTGCTATACGGAACGTATTTTAAAGGTAACTTTAACTTTTACAGTAAAACTGCAGTTGATGAATATGTGTTACTTGGAGTTCTGCCATATCTGAGAGAGATAAGTGGGGCATTACAAGAGGTAAATTATATTATTAGGGCTGGTCAAAATTTTTCATTGGAAATTTTTTTAATGGAAAATTGGATTTTTGACTAAACAAATATTTTTGTGAAAAGTATCTGCTTTCCACAGAAAATTTTGACTTTTGGTTGAAAATCTGAACTCACAAAAATGGAAAAGTTTTACCTGAAAATTTAAATTTAGAAATGCCATTGTGATGCCTTATGGGAATTGTAGTTGGAATGCCTCATGTTACCATTCTCCCTTATAGACTGGGCTCCCCTAGCTGGTCTACATATCCCATTATATCCCACTTCTATGGGATTCTCAGCTGCACTGTGGCTCAGTAAGTGGAGAGATTGTTGCACACCATACGAGACTGTAGTCCAGCCAGGGAACCCAGTCCATAGAGGAGAAAGAGGGGATGTGGCACTTGAATGTATGATGTGGTTTACTCCCATAACATGTTTGGCAAGGGCTTAAAAGCCAATTAGTTCACCTGTAATTGACTGATTTCTTCCTTTGCAGATAGGTGTAGCTAGGGAAAGATCAATATGTGCCTAGATCTTATAAGGAAGTAGAGGGAAATTGCAGAGGCGACATAACTCTCCTGTGGAGAGTAACCTATGAAGAGGTGGTCAGGTTCCTGTTTGGGGAAGTCCTAACTTAGGGCTTAAAAAGGCAAGAAACCAGGAAGGCAGATCCAAAGAAAGTTAGACTCTTGTGGGGGAGACACTGAGGTATGGTCAATTAGACTTATTAGTTCAGCAGAGAAGGGAGAAATCATTGGCCAGAGAAGCAAAGAGAGGCTGTGCTAAGCACATCCATGGAAAAGCAGCTTAAGGGAGTTTAGAAGTAGGAAATGTCTTTTGAAAACAGGAACATGTCTGAAGATGCAGACCTTGCTGCTTATTATTGGATCCTGAGCCAGAACTAAGAAGGTAGGCCTGGATTCTCCCTCCAGATCCAGAGGAATGGGCACAAAACCCCAGCATAAGGAATATTGAGCTCAGGATGCAGTTGCAGGCTAACCCAAAAATGATGGGCCAAGGAATAGCCCAAGAAGGGCACCAAAAGCATTTTCACATAGGGATGTTTTATAAGCTTTCAGTTGGCCTTTTTTGTTAACCTGAAAAGAAGACCCAGAAAGAGGCAAATGGGCAGCAGGAGGCAGCAGAGGCAAGGATTTCTTGCAGCATCACATTCTGACAAAAGGGTGCTTCATTTGGAGAGTGCACTTCCTTGCAAATGGTCGCTCCTCTAAAATGCAATGGTGATATTTCTAAGGAAAAAAAATCTCCATTTTTTCAGAAGAAAGTTTTCAGTTCTTTATAAAGATGAAATTTTCTAACCAATCCTCTATTCCAAGCTATCAGTAAGTAATGTCTGTTTTTCACAGCTACACTGGTAACTCTTAAAATGTCACATTTTTCTATTCAAAGTTGTGGCAGGTTGCTGAGGTGTGTGAAGCCTTTGTCAGTTCCTTGCCCCACTAATTTAGCTAGCTCAAGGGCAGCAGAGTGGGTAGCTGGGCTGGGGCTTGATTGTCTGAGGGATGCAGCTATGCGTAGGCACATGGGCTGCATCTACACTTGTAAATTAAGTCGACTTAAGCTTGCTTAAGTCGACTTAATTTACCCTGCGTCTACACTACAGTTTCCTTAAGTCGACTTAAGCAGCTTGCTTAAGTCGACTTAAGGAAAATAAAGTCGACTTAATGAAAATTAAGTCGACTTTATTAAGCCTAGATTTAAGTAGACTTAAGGCTTAATTTGACTTTTTAAAGTCGTATTAAGCCAGTGTAGATGTGGGGTAGCCCTAAGTCGACTTAGGGCTACCCCAGGACTACGCCAATGCCCTCCCTGCCAGGGAGGGGGCACAGGGGAAGCCTGGCATGCACCCCAAAGGGCAGGGCAGAGCCCTGTGTGATGCTGTCTGGATTTAGGGAAGCATTTATGATATTATTTTCTAGTCATATATCATAAATGCTATAATCCATAGAACTATGTCATGTTTGGTATCAATAGAAAGGTAGTCATTTGCTGGGAATGGTTATATAGTTTATGTCTAGGAATTGTCTTTGGATTAGAAGTTAGGAATTTGGTGTTATATCTATACTTTAACTTGTATGATTTTGTGTAAACACCCGAGACAGGCTGTCTACAACCATTGTGTCCTTAATGTTAAAGAATCTGCCAGGTACAATGGGCTCAGGGAGTTACCTGATGAGCCATTAAGGACATAAGGAATACAAACATTGTGTCCTTAATGGCTCATCAGTTTACTCCCTGGGACCATATCACCTGGCAGATTCCTTAACATTAAGGACACAATGCTTGTAAACAGCCTGTCTCGGGTGTTTACACAAAATCATTCAAGTTAAAGTATAGAATCATAGAATAATAGGGTTGGAAGGGACCTCACGAGGTCATCTAGTCCAACCCCCTGCTAAAAAGCAGGACCACTCTCCCTAAATTACCCCAGCCAGGGTTTTGTCTAACCGAGCCTTAAAAATCTCCAAAGATGGAGATTCTACCACCTCCCTAGATAGCCCATTCCAATGCTTCACCACCCTCCTAGTGAGAAAGTTTTTCCTAATATCCAACCTTGACCTCCCCAGCTGTAATTTGAAACCATTGCTCCTTGTTCTGTCCTCTGTTACCCTCGAGAACAGCCTAGCTCCCTCCTCTTTGGAGCAACCCTTCAAGTAGTTGAAGGTTGCTATCAAATCTCCCCTCAGTCTTCTCTTCTGTAGACTAAATAAGCCTAGTTCCTTCAGTCTCTCCTCATAAGTCATGTGCCCCAGCCCCCTAATCATTTTTGTTGCCCTCCGCTGGACTCTTTCTAATTTGTCCACATCCTTTCTGTAGTGGGGAGCCCAAAACTGGACACAGTACTCCAGATGCGGCCTGACCAGTGTCGAATAGAGGGGAATTATCACATCCCTCGATCTGCTGGCAATACTCCAGATATAGATATAGATATAACACCAAATTCCTAACTTCTAATCCAAAGACAATTCCTAGACATAAACTATATAATCATTCCCAGCA
>ML685837.1:3799811-3837531 GCA_007922175.1 Pelusios castaneus
TGAAGGTTGCTATCAAATCTCCCCTCAGTCTTCTCTTCTGTAGACTAAATAAGCCTAGTTCCTTCAGTCTCTCCTCATAAGTCATGTGCCCCAGCCCCCTAATCATTTTTGTTGCCCTCCGCTGGACTCTTTCTAATTTGTCCACATCCTTTCTGTAGTGGGGAGCCCAAAACTGGACACAGTATTCCAGATGCGGCCTGACCAGTGTCGAATAGAGGGGAATTATCACATCCCTCGATCTGCTGGCAATACTCCAGATATAGATATAGATATAACACCAAATTCCTAACTTCTAATCCAAAGACAATTCCTAGACATAAACTATATAATCATTCCCAGCAAATGACTACCTTTCTATTGATACCAAATATGACATAGTTCCTATGGATTATAGCATTAATGAGATATGAATAGAAAATAATATCATAAATGCTTCCCTAAATCCAGACAGCGTCACACCCTGCCCACATGCCCTGCCAGGGTCCCTGTTCCCCTCTGCCCCATTGCACACAAGGGGTGCCCCCCCTGCCACCGTGGACCTGCCCAATGTCTCCCTAGACCCTAGAAGTTGACCTAGGTGTCCAATGTGGACGCTCTATGTCGACTTTGTAAGTTCCCCTTTAAGTTGACTTTAATTTTAAGTGTAGATTCAGTAAGTCGACTTAGTTAAAGTCGACTTAAAATTACAAGTGTAGACATAGCCATGCTGAGCAGCCTTCTATGGGTTTGATTAGTCTATGAGCTGCCCTGCTGGACCCCAGAAGGGAAAGGAGTTGAGAGTGGTGCAGTGGTGCTATCTGTCTATCTGGTCCTGGAGCAGCCCCTGCGATGACTGGGCCAAGCAAGGCCATGTATGGTGGGAGGAGATTCTTGTGCACATTATAAATAAATAACTGATGACTGCAAGCTTGAGGGTCTCCAAGTCATTTGTGGTACAGAGGGGCACTAAAGAGAGGACCAGAGGGTGGATGACTTGCTACATAAGTATAATGAAAACTGTGGCATTTTAGATTTCCTTGTATACTAACTGCTGGTAAATGATGACTTTTGAACTGCAAACAGTATATGACTTCACCAACGGAAAATAGAAAAGTCGTTTCAAGATGGCACCCATAAGGGATAGAAACAAAGTAAATGGAAGGTTCAGGGAGCCTTATTATCTGGTGAACGAAGCAAAATGCGCGCGCAAACACACACACATGCAGCATTTCAAATGCTATGTGTAAAGTATGAAATTTATATCTTTATTTATTATCTCACTGGAAATATACTCAATAGGCATGGTCTTCCTTATCAGAACCAAACAGCACAGACCAAGGATGTGGTTTCAGTCAGTGGTTCAGGATTGATATCCCGGCTCCCAACAAGAGTTCAAAGAGGACATTTTAATACCTATGGCCACTCTGAACAAGATTTGATACCATTCTTCCTGCAAATTGCACCATTTGGGTGATCGAAGATTTCAAAGTTTTGAATAAATTATTGATAATAACCATAATGCTTTATTCTTATACAGTGTCTTTCATTGTAGATATTAAAAATGTTAATAGAGATTATTTTCCACATTAGGAAAAAGTTTAAGTACTTCTAGAACATAATGCTATTAAAGAAAACCCCAAAATGCTCTATGGAGTTTTCCTCCTTAACATTTCCTTTGAGAACTTACTTTTAGAAATTAGTTCACAGAATGGGAAAGGCCATCTTTTCATTATTCTAAAAGTCATTACTTAATTCTGTAGATGAAACTTATACAAATGACATTAGTCTTTAGAAATACACTAGGTAGAATATGTGGGTTACAACTAGGTAACTTTTTAGATAACACAATGTTTGCCCCCAAATTAACTTAAACTTGAGTTAAACTTTTTGAGTTAACTTTCTTATCTAGACTTTTTGTTTGCCTCTCCATTTTCCACACAGGACCAGAAAAGAAAGTTCGAAAAGACCAAATGAACAATATTTCTTACTTCCAAAAGTTCATGAAAGAGCCTGTTTTTATCAGGTTTTCTGCTTAATTCAACTGTTTTTCATAGGTTCAAATAAGCTTCAGAAAGGTCTAGCTCTTTGGAAGCTTGCTCCCAATTACTACTGAATTATTGATTTTTGCCTATTTTTATAGTATATCTATACCTGTCAAAGTTTCAGAAACAAAAAGTGCATTAAGGACAATACGAAATGGCTATCATTTCATCCTTCAAATATCTCTGTAAAAAAAGCCAGTATTGTGATGCTGGCAAAACATTTGACAATGGTTAGCCGGCTGGTGTGCTTTGACTGCTGGTTATTACACTGCTTTTGACTACATTACTGTTACTTGGTGCTTCCCACCCTAGCTTTCTGTCATATTCACCTGTTATTTCACCTTACATTTTGAACATACATTTTCATTTTGGGAACAGAATATCTTTTTGTACATTTTAATCCTTGTTATACTTGTTAGACATTTGTACAGTGCCTCTCACAGTGGGACCCTGGTCCTTAAGTACTACTGTACTAATATTACTGATAAGGGCTCAGACAGAAATTGTGGAGCTACCTTAACCCTGTTTGACACCTCTCTCTCTCCAAACTCCTTATCTTGTGAAAGTCCTTCATCCTACACATTTGCTGAAATTGCTTGGATAGATTCTTTTTAAACACAGTTTTTATATGACTTGTTTTTGAGGATATAATTCTTCCATCCAATTTACTCAAAAGGCTGCTTGTTCACAGATTTATATTTTACACTTGTTCTGCATGTGCACAAGTTCCACTGACGCCATTACTTCCACTGACACTAAGAGGATTACTGTGTATTGAACACATCCTGAATATGCAATAGAATTTCATATGGTCCTTGATATTTATCCAATAAAAGTTTTAAGGCCTACATTTTCAGAAGTGATCTTTAATTTTTTGGGTACAATTGGGCACTTTGCAATAAACAGCAGGTGTAAATCATAGCCATTGGGACTCTAACTAAAAGGAAGCAGCAGTTAAATACCCAGTTGCTACCATTTGTGTCCATATTTTGAAATGGGTGTAAAATAAATTAGAGTCTGGATTGACATCCAACTGTAAATCAAATAATAAATAGGCCTATACAAAATAGCAAAAGCACATCATGTTGAAATACAATATCATAAGCCCAAATTCAGTGGGTCTATAAAATCCAATCTCTTTGGACCAGAATGGAAAATCTTAACTTAGACATTTACTTTTCAGGAATTCCATGTCCTAAATATAAACAGATAGAAGAACTCCAGTTTAGGAAAAGATGTGAGGATTTGCAAACCATGACATCGAGCCCATGATTATATCTCTGTTCTGGTTTAACCAGACACGAGCCTTTTGGCTTGGGGTAATGGAAAAGTACAGTAGTCAGGGAGAATGATATTATGGAGTATGATGCTATCTACTTGAAAGTTCTGGCTCTGAAGATGTGGTGCTACTGTGGTGGACAAAGACTAAAAACATCAAGCTGAAGGTAAATGTGTGAAAGTCTATTTTCTGGTAATGTAATTTATTTACATTGGGTTTCAGATGGACCTCTAGAGGTCTGTTTAAGGCAACGTTTCTCAGCAGCCACACTTGCAATGATCCTGTTCTTAGAGTCCATGGGCTGGGACCTGGAGTGATGGTGGGCTTGGTTTCCTTCCCCCATAAGATACTGGGGAAGTTGGACAGTGATAAACTCCTGGAAGGGGAACTGAATGACTTAGTGGTCCAGCTGTAGAGCTGGGGTCAGAAGGTCCCAGAGTGGGCAAAATCATTGCTCTCAGGGAGGAAGTCCTAGGGGTATGGTCTAATACCAGGGCTGAGATGGTTTAAAGACTGCAGGCTCACCTAATTAGAAAGGATGCTCGTGAAAGGTAATGCCATGCCATGCCAAGTTCTCCTATTATTGGTCTCCGGTGTCTTGATCTTACACTAGCTGGGCACCTGCCTCTGTCTCTCTGTCCCTCACTTTGGACAACACCAAAAAATATTCCATTTAAAAAAAATTTTAATCAGTCAGGTTATAAATTCCATATTTTAGTAAGACATAATTTTAAATTAAGATACTATATTTTGGTACCTTCACATATAATATACACACACATTAATGAAATATAGTGCACCAATGGAATCATTCAGAGCTTACAAACTCAGAATATATATTCTTTTATAATACATCTTCATACAACTCATATGATCAAACACAAATCTTTATCAATGGGGTCCAAGTGTACACTCCTAGTCTTGTTTTCCCTGTCCCCCTCAATGTACTCTATAATTTTATCCCATCCACTGTAAATATTACACAAAATTTTAATAAAAATAATTTCCCCCTGCTGGTTGATCTTCTGTTATGAAATTTAATGAGATTGGGTGGCTAGGGAGAACATTTCAGTTTTCCAGACCAGAAGCATGCTCTCATGCACCAGAGTCAACAGGAAAAGAATTACAGCTTCCAGCTGACTTAGTGTCATAGTTCCCTGAAGCCTGAACAACAGGAAAGCAGCAGAACCAAACTGTTTCATAAATTTCTTCCTGGGTGGTACAGACACCCATGGATGATGATCAGATCTTTGTCTAGTCCCTGCAGAAATATCACATTGCTGGAATATCTTGTGAACACTTCTTATACATATAAGGGATGTCTATAACTAGACTGGACAAAGTATTAGTAAATATATTTTCTTATAATATCCTTCAATGAAATGGAGCTGGACTAGATGTCCTAAAGCCTTTATACCTCTTCTATCTATTTTATTAACTGAATCAAATTATTACATAGGCTAACTGGTCCCAGTAGTGGTAATTTGTTTTCCTCCTCCAGGATTTCCAGTTGTCCCAAGGGATGCACTGAGGTGGTCAGTCTTTCCCATTCTTTTCAGTGTGATAATGATAATTGACTCTAATGAAGGCTATTCAAATTTCTGATGACAAAGGGACTGATGTCTAGATTTGGAGACCATCATCTCATCCTATGTTTCATCTGGCTTGTTCATCTTTATAACACTGCCATAAAATTAAGTTCCACTTTGGATGGAGATCATAGAGAAATATAGCATAGATTCTTGGTTTAGGTTCAATGATGCATTACATTCCAACAACCATAGAATTTATCTGTTCTTCCTCTTTGCGGATGGAAACAAGATGTCATGCCTGATGAATACTCAGTGTCTCAATTGGATTTCATATTGTTCTTTATTATTAAAAATTGTGTTGCAGTAGAGTTCAGAGGCACTAACCATAAGGTCCCACTATACTAGGCTTTGTACAGATACCTAGTAAAGATAGTTACAGCCCAGAAACACAGTTTAATCAGACAGAAGCTGGAGAGGAAATGGGCGAAATGACTTGCCCAAAGTCACACATAAAGTCAGAGCTAGACACTGGAATAGCATCCCAGTTGTTGACTCCCAGTCCAGTTCCCAGTTTGCTGGGCCACACTGCCTTGCTCTGATTTATTTTGATCTGGAACACAATTTCTTTTGAACTGAAGAGACAATGTTGTTTACCTTATTTTCCTGTTGGAGTAGGCTTTATTTGTCAAGGTGAACATAGGCCTCATTTTTCATGCTCTCTCTTAAAAGTATTCATATATTTTTGGTTGCTGAATTTAAGAAACTGAGGTAAATGGAAACTGCCTAATGTACTCTGAGGTGGATGTCTTGTTTGTGGTTTTATGCTTGTGAATCCATTTGTGGCATTTTCTCAAGTTAATCTTGGGTCACTTTTCCCCTTTTATTAAAGTTTATTTTCTATACTCAATCTTTGTGTTTGAGAGAGAAATATTGCTTCTAGAGATGCCCAAAGGGTGGTATGTAATTGTCCCAGGTTACTGGGTGGGGATCAAACCGTTTTTGTCTCGTTATGTCAAAAAGGAACCCCTCGATATTGAACCCAGCCCTTGTGACTGCCCATTCTGACTGGCAGAAGGGCTACACTGGCGATGCATGTTTTTGAATGCACAATGCTATGCTCTTTTTATTATGACAAGTGTTTTTATTGTCATAAGACACAATACGCCATAGTAGCTTACTTTAAAGGATTCATGAGCAGATCATGTTTGACTTGCAGCCCTTCCATGATAAATACTGTAGGGAAGCTCTGTGTTCTATAAGTATTAGAAGTCAGAAAACATAACAATACAGTAGTGTCACAGGTGGCAGGCACCCCTTACATCAGTTGATGCTCCACACAAGATGTTCCCTAGGCTTTACATTCTATAAAAGAAAAGCAACACCCCCCAAAAAATCTTTTGCTGAATCAGTCATAAAGATGAGGTCGGAGTTAGGCTTCCTGCATAAGCTGAACTTACTGAATTTCCACAGGGGAGATCCTTCCTCTTCTATCCTATCTTCACCCAGAACTAGAGGAGGAAGTAGCCAGCTCCGTTGATCTTGTCTGCTGGTCCCTAACTGGCTTTTGTCAGCTCCCAGGTTTGAAGACCAGTTCTCATTGCTTCTGCCGGAGGCCTCTCTAGGAAACTTTTTGAGATCTAAATCTGCTGCTCTTTTTGCCCCCAAAGGGACAGAAATCAAACAGAAGGCAAAACAGAGTAGAAATTAATACATTTCACTGTTGAAATATTAATGACTTTTTGGTCAGGTTGTGGAAGGTAGCGGGACCTCCAGAAGGAAGCACCAGGCACACCTGCTTAAAAGAAGTCAGCACACACTGACATGAGTGTCTCAGGATTGTTCCAGTAAGTTTAGTTACCACAGATTCACAAAATAGTATTTACATTTATATAGCTATAACTAATCTGTTTTGTTATTTCTCTGGTGCTTCTTTAAAAAAAATAAAATAAAAACCACCTATATTTAGTTATGATGGAGACTTAAATTCTTACATTTCCCATCCAACCTATTTCTAAGGATGTTAAATGGTACAGTACTTGAGCAATCTCATAAAATGTCATTATCTAGCACACAGATGCTTGGAGATTGTACTGGTAACCAGAAGCATTCAGGTTGCAAGGTTTTTCCTCATAATGTTTACATAGTTACAAGAAAATAGTTGGTTGAGTGTCTGGATAATACCTTAGCAACATGCTGAAATTTCAACGACCTGCCAGTAGCTTGCAATAGTTCGTAAGAAATTGCATGCAATTCTATTACAATATTTTTAAATATGGCAAATAAAGCATTAAAAATCTTAAAAAATAAAACACAAAATAACAGAGAAACAACAAACGAAACAAAAATACTTTCTGGCTCCAATTCAGCAGTTCTTTAACAGGTGCTTAAAATCAAACACTTAACCAGGTCAATTTACTTCAATCGGACTACTTGCATTCTTAAACTTGTTGAATTGCAGCTTCCATGCTTAGAGTTTAGTGAAGATAGCAAAACAAAAAGTCATCAATATTCCAACACTGAAATATATTTATTTCTACAGTATTTTGCCCTTGTGTTTGATTTCTGTGAATACTCTGGTGAATGGTTGTATGTGCTGTGCTGCTTATGAAAACATTGAATTTTAGGTAATTTAGTGGAAAATGAATTTTGAATTTGCTAATGCTAGCTTTTATAATATCTTGATTTTAAGAGCTGTGCTCATCCATTTACAGAACAAAAGACAATACGGTGTGATCTCTATGTGCAGTGAATGCCAACAAACTGTTCAGATTTTAAATCCTTGCAATAAATTGCTTGAGAATAATCTACTGGCCAAAAAATACTTGCAGAAACTAGTCAGCAAATTTTCAGTAACTAATAAATGAATTTCTAACTGCTTGTTGACAATTGGCAAACAGAAGCAGAGGAGACGCTTGTTAGATATTATAATTAATAATGTATTTGCCCATCTCTACTGTTTAACGTACGAAGAGCAACTATGAGTTCCAACTACTCCAGATGAATTAGACTCTGTCTTTCTGCTGCAGTGTCCAGCACCCAGCACAACTGAGTCTGATCAGGTTAGAATCTATTTTAATACAAATAATAACTAGTGTCATAGAAGAGACAGAGGATTTTTGGAGTCATTTTTAGATGGTCATCAACTTTAACTTATTTCACAGACTGTGAGGCTTAATTGTCACTCTTCATCTGAGGATCCCCTCAAAAATGTATTACCTAAATACAGGGTATTGATATGTTATTGTAGTTAGCTTTTGAGTTTTACTGAACATACAGTTCATTGATTCTCTGAAGATCTAGTGAACACTGAATCACTAATAACATTCTCCTAAAGGATGTCAATTTTTTTAGTAATTTGAGAACCAATATTCAGACTCTTTGGGATTCCAAAGCTTTGCATGTTGGCAGTTTGGATGAACCACCAGAAGACAGATGGGTTAGCCCTAATGCTTTCCCATGAGAATTGCCATATGAGTCATTACACTTTGTTACACTTTTCAGACATTCCAACTCTATGATGAATGTTATTCTCCTGGCAGGTATGCCAGATATTCTGAGCCATTTCCAGGCATTTAGCATACTGGAAAGAATTATAGTGTTAATTACTTTGTCAGAGGACTCTATAAAGTTATATAGTGCAGGATCTTGCTCCCATTTGAAGAGAATTCTTTTATTTTAAAATTATGAGGCAGTGATCGTCCTGGGGTAACATCCTATTGATGTTTTATATTTTACCAAGTTCTGAAAATTCAAAGAGAAAATTCTCTATCATCTCTTGTATCGATTCACAGCTAAAGTACAAGTCAGAACTGCTTTTGTGAGAATAATCATTCACAAAGGATTTATTTAAATACTGTTACATGATTTTATCAGCTTTTAATATTTTAGGAATGAATTTCTCTTAACTTAAAACTACTTTTTGTTCTCTTGTTCTGATTGCATATTGTCCCAATGCAGAGTCATTCTTTTAAAACATGGTCATAGTGCCATAAATCTCATTTTTTCCCTAAATGCATAGCTCTTTCTGCCTTCTAGACCCCGGCTTTCTGAGTTCAGCCTTCAGGAAAGTAGCCCATGCAAAGTAATATCTGGCAACGGGATGCATATTAAAACCTTTGTCCAGTAATTGATAAAAGTTATATGATTTTGGAAACCTAAGTCCATATTTTCAAAAAATTGTGGATGTATATGCATGATTTTAGTAGTATATGAATTTTTAATTTGTGCACAGAAATTACTGCAACTATGAATGCAATCATCATAATGAAATAAAAAAAATATTAGCTGGATATTTATCTGATAACTTTAATAAAAATTCTCTGTATGGTTTTGTGAATATCTGAACTTAATTTTTTTTAAACCATATTCTCTTATTCATGGCTGGGGCACAGCATTGCAAGACCTTCCACTCAGTCACCTTTGCTTGAGAGTAATTTCAAGCCCTGTCGTGATCTAGTTCTTTTAGGCTGTGTCTACACTGGCAGTTTAAGTCAACTTAAATTAAGCCGCATCCACACTAGGCTTTCATTAAGTCAAATTAAGAAATTCCTTAAGTAGACTTAATGAAAACTTAAGTCGACTTAATAAGAACCACCTATTAGCTCAACTTAAGCCTTAAGTTGACTCCTGAAGTCGACTTAAGGACAGTGTGGACGTGGAGTAACCCTTAAGTTGACTTTATTAAGTCGATGTAAGGGTGGTTAGGTTGACTTAATAAGGTCGATTTTAAGTCGACTTAAAATCGACTTTATTAAGTCGACTTAACAAAGATGACCTAACTTTTCCTAGTGTAGACATAGCCTTAGTGACTCAGCCCTCCAGCTAGATCACATATAGTCTCATCCTTTCCAGAGCATCAGTATTCCAGACAAAGAGACCCCAGAACTATGTTAATCATCACTACACTATATTCTGCCCCCCCCCCACCCTCTGGACCCTGCTTCAGTCCCACTGGCATTCCTCTGCAGAACTCATGGGTGAGTAGAAGTGACATAAGTTGTATTTGATTTTGTCTAAGTTCTCACTAGCTCCTGTTTATCTTCTGTAACACCCATAGGGCTGCCTTCCTAGAACCATACTGACATTTCAGCATCCAGCACAGAGCTAGCTCTGCTCCTGTAGGTACCTCATGGTTCTTTTCCAAAATAGCAGCTATTCTAGGCCCTTTCCTTTTGGATATCACCCATCATTGTTCTGAGCTCCAGGGAAATCCCTGGCCCTCGAGCACTGTGTGCACGACCAGCCTATAAGCACCATGCAGGCTGCAGCATTGGCTGTTCCGCCCCCCTCATCCTTGACCTATTGTTGTCTCACCCCCCATGCCCAACCACCTGACTCAGCACTGAGCCAGCAGCACGATAGAGGGAGTCCCTGCCACTCCTGGAACACTGCGCTGCTGGCTGCGCCCAGACCTGGGCTGGCTGGTCTGCCATTGGGCTGTGCCCCTCCCTCTTACCCTCCAGTGCCAACTAGGCCATTGGCCCTGGAGCCCCTCAGTCCCAGCCAGGCTGCTGGCCCTGGACCCCACCTCTCCTCCCCCAGCACTGGTGGGGCTGGGCTGCCCTGCCCTCAGGCAGGATCCCACTACTGTGGGAGAGGCCCACAAAAGTGGGCAGCCCTGGGCCACCCAGGGCCTTAATCCAGCCCTGCTGAGCTCATCCCTTTATGAATAAAATCTAGCTCCTTCCCAGGTGGGTCTGATAACAAGTTGAGTCTGGCACACCACCCCCCTGTAACCAAGTGAGCCAACTGGGCCCTCCAATTTCTGTTAATCCTCTGTCTACTAGTGTGAGGTTTCTATACCCCATTACATGCTGATTTGGGCATAAGTTTATGGTTTCATCAGAGATGGACACAAGGATGAAAATTCTCAACTTCATTAAGTTTGAGGGTGTTCAGATGTAAGGTTTTGGTTTGGACAGGAGTCCCACAGCTATTACAATAAATTTGTAGTGCTAATCAAAACAACAACAAATTGAAAAGGTAGATTCATATGCCAAACCCCCACTACAAACAACTTGAAACACTGATGGGGCTGAGATCCATATCCAAAGAAACAGGATCAGGAAGGGAGCTTCAAATAGTTCTGTTCCTTGAATAGTCACATCTAATTCAATTGGCTATCACCGGGCCATGCGATCGTCTGTTCTTTCAGTCAACTATTAGTCAATAGTTCAGAAATATTTTAGATTACATAACAACTTTTTATCCAGTTGTTCTGCGTTTGTCCAGCTGACAAGCATGTAGGCAGACAGGAAACCATGGTAGATCTACTTTGTTCTAAAGCAGTTGAATTAAATGATAATGGTTTACAAATTACACAGTAAGAACTAACATGTTCAAGCTCTTATCACACAGGTTCCAAGCCTGACCTTAGTGATAGCCTTCCTGGTGTTGATAATTGTTTTCATTCTGAGGATCAGAAAGGAGCTATGTGAGATGAATCCCACTTCCACATCTGTTGACATAGGTTTGCTAGGGTTTAGCTGACACTTTCAATCTTACATCATGAATTATCTTGGTTAATTTCTGTAGCATAATGTGTGTCATAATAATATACCCTAAGACATATTCTGCCTCCCTTATTCACACTAAGGGAACCCTTACTTCTGGACTAGCTCCACGGGACAAACTGGCAGAATCTAGCACTAAAATTTTACCCAAATATGTCTGTTGTTGCATGATGAGTTCTCAAAGGCCAGAGGTGATTTGTGTCACTATACCTGATTGTATATACTGTATACTTCAGTGGCAAATATACAGTCGGCCCTTATAAAATATATCATCGTATTTTACAGCAATCACTACAGTAATCTGTAGTACTACTATTGTAAAGTGTAGTATTTCAGTCTAATAATGTAAAATACTGTAGTATTTTTAGAAGGATTAGACACATAAATACATTAGAAAAGGAAACAACTTTTTTTTTAAAAAAATATGAATACCAACATGTTCTAATCAGAATGGACTATTAGTATAAAGTGGCTTTTAAATATAATTATTTGGACTAGATTCTGATCTCAGTACAACCAACGTGAATCTAGAGTTTCTTCATTTACGGACCTTATTTCATATTGTGTGAATAGGGTCAGAATCTGGGCTTTTATATCTGAGGTTTTTACTTATTGGCTATGTCTACACTTGCAAGTTAGGTCGACTTAATGAGGCTTAAGTCAATCTAACTTAGTCCCTGTCCACACCAGGTTTTCATTAGTTCGACTTAAGAAAATCCTTAAATTGACTTGATGAAAGCTTACATCGACTTAGTAAGACCTGCCGGTTAGGTCGACCTAACCCTCCGTAGGTCGACCTACTCGTCCTTTAGGTCGACCTAGTCACAGTGTGGACACTTAAGTCCACTTTATTAAGTTGACCTAAGGGCAGTTAGGTCAATTTAACAAAGTGGATTAAGTCCATGTCCATGGACACCACTTTGTTAAGTCGACTTAATAAGTTCGACTTTAAATTGACTTAACAAAGTTGACCTAACTTTTTCAGGTATAGACATAGCCATTGATGTATAAAACTAACCAATTCC
Source organism: Pelusios castaneus (assembly GCA_007922175.1). Classification (NCBI taxonomy): domain Eukaryota; kingdom Metazoa; phylum Chordata; order Testudines; family Pelomedusidae; genus Pelusios; species Pelusios castaneus. The sequence goes on from ML685837.1 coordinate 3,812,181, forward strand.
AGAGTGTCTGGGAGCATTAATAATCTTTAAAGTAATACATAAGGAATATGTTAATTAAAGGGTTGAAATGTAATTCTGTGAACACGTTTTTTTTTTCTGGGGAGGATTATGATTATATGTATATGTCATTCAGCTGTATATTCTCCTTGTTAATAATCTTAATAAAGACTTATCACACAATAATACTTGGCCACAGTCATGGGCCACAGTCCCATTCCATTGATCAAGCTGAAGGCCAGATTCAAGCTCTTTTATGTTACTTAGTATCTTGTGCCATGAATGATTTTACTGATTAAATATGTGTAAAGTTATCAGAATCTGGCCCAGAATATCTACTCACAAATCATTCTGAAGTACACAGAGGGCATCCATCCTTCATGTCAATAGCTAGGACTTTTTCAGACTAGTGTGCAAAAGAAATCCAAGAATCCGTTCCCCCAGTGAGAAACATCTGTCACCAGTCCCAAGTGTTTAAATCTTGGGAGAAGGAACATACCAGCTAATCTGGACTGTCATGGCAACAGATGGTAATCTCTCAGGTTGATAGGTCCTGGGTCATATGGGGTTTTATAAGTCAATGTCAGCAAGTGTTCAATAGCCAGTGTAGTATGTTATCTGTGTTAAATATATGTTAACAAAGATGCCCAAAACCAATATTTTAAACAGCCTGAAGATTACATGCTGCTTTTCAGCTTTGTCTTTTGTGAGGTGAGAATTTTACTAGTTCTCTTGTTGCTACAGAGTCCTGCAGGGGACACAAAATCTTAGTTTCCACTGTAAAAATATGAGCAGGATTTTAAAAAAAACACCTTTCAGTTCTTCTTTATACACCATAAATACGCATGAAAGAGCAAAAATCTATTTTTGTCCCCATTTGTAAATCAGATTTGAGTGTGCCGCATGTCATGTTGCACTGCTTAAAGTGGAGCAGAGAGACCTTTCCGTTGTATTGCCAAGTGCCCAGGGCATGTAAGTAGATGATGTTAAGTATAGGTGTCAGGAAAACTTAACAGATATAACTTAACAGATGTAATTGCTTTAGAGTAACTAAAACCATTACACATCATGCAGCTCTAGGATAAGATATGGAAGCATATTCATGTGTATTAAAACTGGTGGGAGGGGATAATGCTTTTTAGAATTTCTAAGGCATTAGCCCCAGCTTGGGTCCTGCGGATGCACGTAGTAGCGAAGTGACCAAAATAACACAGATTCATGGTTCTTTTGGTAATCCTTGAAGAAAACAAGGCACGCTTTTCTGCTTTACCTCCACCTGGCACAATGGCTTGTAGATGGGTTGCGTGCAAAACCTGGTGAAACATAGCAGTTTCAAGAGAGGTTGGTTTACATGTTCTGGCTTTATTTAAGCTCAGAATGCAGACTGGAGGTCAAGATCAGTGAACCCAAGCGGTTCAAACCAAATGGAAGTGTTCAAATGAACTTACGACCTTCATATAACTTTGATGGGGGAGAACAGAGCTATTAAACTGAAGTTGGAGGGGTGATACTCAAACTCTCCTCAGAATAACTAGGTCTGTCTCCACAACTGATCATGGAAAACCAGACAATAACATGTGCATCTTCTGTGTTGTTATTAGGCCTCAGAATTAACAATGTATCACTGCCATAAATGGAGCAGTTCATTTTGCTCAAAATTTGCTGTTCCTTTCTATGAGCACATCCAATAAGCTTCATGACATCATTTCTCATTTGAAAGGGTTTTTTTGCAAACATAAAGGACTAAAAAGTTGAACGGTATTTTCAGAAGTGCTTAGCTTTGACCTTGCTCTGTGGCTGACTTCAGTGGAAACACAGATAAGTTAGCCCCGAGCTCTTTTGAAAATCCATTAATATTTTAAGTAACAAAAGGTTGAATTCTGTAGACAGTGATAGATGGATGCATTGTTATGGCAGAAAAGCAAGTATTGACTGAGCCTTACTTCTGTCTGCTCACCTTGTTCTTGAAATCATTGTTAGGATGGTTGTCCTGGTACTAACCTAATAATGTTAAAAATCCGGTTAACTTTGCTGGAGAGAATTTTAGAGGAAGCCATGGAACTTAATAAATTAACCTCTCCATACATAACTATCTTTTTTTATATGGTTCTTTATTCTGCTTTTCCTCACTTAGCTGAGGGTTCATTGAAAAGGGAGAGTAGTTTTGGTATGTGTGGCACATCCTGGAAAATTGTATTTTATTATTTATGATTAAGCATTATAAATACTTTTAAAAACACAATATAATAATTCTCAAATGAATACATTTATTTCTTATTGATACAATCCTTTCCCTATCTCTGTGATTAATCTTTTAACAAGTCAGCTGTAGCAAATAGTAATCAATAGACCTGGATGAATAATGCATTTCTTTTTTGCTACTTATGTTCAATCATATTTTAAAATTAATTATCTTTGCCTGTGTTCTTACAACTTTTACATTCTCATTCTAGCAACAGTCCAATGGCCCATTGCCCTCCAACAAATATTTGTAAAAAAAGGAATTCGAAGCAGGTGTCCATACTGACACTTGTAAGCTCATCCATAACATAGTATTATTTCTACTGTCTTACCTGATCAATCACAACTATGACATTAATTCTTTTTTATTTAACACTTTTCATCAACAACTCCCATAGCATTTTAACAAGGGGGGAATAAGTAGGAAGATTATTTCCATTAAACATATGGGAACGCTGATGTATATAGAGGTTAAGACTGAGCTATTCAAAGGAACCTAAGGAAGTTTAGGTGCACATCTCCAATTAAAGTGCCAGCCTAAGTGACAGACCCAAAGACATAGAGCGGTAGTGGCAGAACAAGCAATAGAGACTATATTCTGACTCCAAGTCCTCTGCCCTAATTAGTGGAATCCTCCTTTAAATGAGAAAATCAGTTTGAATGCGAATATTTGTAGAATCCTAATTTCTTTGCAGACAATAGCCAAACAGAATCACTTGAAGCTGCCAGAATGAGCATTTTTAGATGCTCTTTTCTGTGATGCAAATCAACACGATACATGGTAGCACTGCTAGTTTTGAATTTCCACAACTTTATTTCAGAATTAAAAACATTTCAAATATGTCCAAGCCTTGGTCCTCTTTCAGTACACGTGCAGAGAATGGTTTTGTCACTGTATCACAGGGCTAGGACTCCTGAGATCCAGGTACTGACTTGTACAGACATTTTATAATGCTTCCTGTTAGAGGCCAAAAAGCAAATAAAATCATTTCTTTTCCTATTAAAAGGAATAAAAAATAATTTGGAAATAAAATTCAGAAGGAAAAAAGATTTCCCCCTCTAATTTAGAACTGTCTTGGCTCCAAGTTTAAAATTCCAGCCTGTTTTGAATTTGGAAGCTTTCCCATGATAATCTGATTCTGTTTTGGAGTGTGCTCAGTATGCCCAGGGCTGCCTCATTTATTGCAGTCAGTCAGGATGGTTAGCTAAAACCAGTTTAGCTTGCATCTGGAGAATAGTAACAGGAGACTAGCATAACTCCTGACCAAACCAGTGGGAGCCCAGCAAGAAGCTCTTTCCGGATAAGCAAGAGAGCCGCCCGTCCTACAGAGAGCCTGTCTCTATTGTACATCTGGAGATACACTGCTTTAATGAACATGCTTCAAGCTGCTGAAAACACTTAAGGGAACAGCTTTGGTGTTTATGGTTGTTGTAAATGTCTTTGTTCCTGAAAATAAGGGGAGTATGGTTTCCACTGGATTATTTTATTCAACCTTTATCCTTGCCTTGTTCGTATACTGTATATGCTAGCATTTTTTTGGTGATTCTTCTGGGGATAAAAGAAGCTTTTAGAACAGAAGTCTTGTAGCAAATCTAGGGAAAATACAGCATTAGGCATGGATGTACTTTGACATATTATAGTTTCCAACTTGTGTTTTGAAAATTAAAAATAGACTCTCAGGCCTAATTTGCTGAATGGGCCTGAAAGGTCTGCAATCTTTGGAACTCCCCCTAGACTTTGTCATATCTCTTGTCTGAAGACATCTACTCTCTGTGCTCAGGTACCCAAGTCACTGTTTGCCTTCAGATTTCTACCTCTCACTTTCCTAGTACCTCTTTACATTTTCTGTGTCTACAGAAAGGGCCTTGTCTGTCTGTTTCTTTCCATGTCAAATATGAACTCCCTTGTTCTCTTCTATGCTAGTCTCTGTGGATGTGTGTGTAATAAACTTAATGTTGTCCTTTCCTGCCTCTATCAAAGCAGTGCTTATGACATTTCTAAGTTGAATATTCTCATGAGCTTTGCTCTCTTCCTGAATAGCAGTTTATCAGCTGCATTGATCAACTATATGCCATAAATTAGTCAGATTCTCATGTGCATATATTCCTGAATGTCCATATAGTACTATTTCAGGTACTGCAACATCAGTACCCTTACTAAGAAAAATGAAACAGTTCAGCTAGAGTATCATTCCTGGTGTCATGTTGTTTTGGGGCCTTTGCAGAACTTGTCAGAATTAGATGTTTAATTTGCTGAAGTGTAGTAGAGCTACTGTTTGTTGTACTATAATTGATCTATTCTGCTATTCCATGGTGTGAACTGTCAAGTTTAAAATGTGCAGATCTTGCAGGAAGCAGCTGCACAGAAGGTAGGATAATTCATCCTTCCAGTGCCACTTCTCTGGATTTTTGAGGTGGTAATCAGCTTGATGTATCAGTGTACCATCTTAGGCCTGCCACCGATAGCTGATCAACATATCATCATACATACAGCAAAGGACAAGGAATAAGAAAGAAAAGAGCAGGGTTCCTATGTCCTAGCCCTCTCAGGATGGTGTTAACTGCTGACTGCTTTGTACATTGTTTTATTTTGAGTGCTCAGTGGGTTCACAAATTTGTCTGCATCTCCTGGATGAACAAGCTGTAGAACTACTTCTCCTCCAGTCCAAGTCTTTGTCTCCCTTCTTCATCTCACACATAGTGCCAGACAAGTAGTAGTTTGAGTTACAAACTGTATTTCACAAAACTAACTGAGGTTCACCTGATTTGTAGTTTGGTTTCAAATCTGGATTCAGGCCCAGTTCATGCAAAAGTGTGCCAATCTGTAAGTAATTCTGGGCTCAGTTTTAAGCCAATGAGCCAGAACTTGGCTTGAGACATGACCCCTTTGTGCTTTTTGGGTATGGAAAAGGGATATAAAATTGTCTTAACAGAATAACTGTGGGTTCCCTGGCAACAAGAGTACATAATGAGCATATTGGGAACATTTACACTCCAGCAGCCACCAGCCAGGCAGAATGGCTCCTTGGAAATTGTTACAGAGCAGCCTTGAGGATTGAGGACTGCTGACTTAAATTGGTTAGTGTTAGCAGCTGATTGTAGTTCCCAGTATGTGTCTGTGGGAAAGGAATTATTCTCTGTCAAGCTCTCACTAGACTAGGGAGTCAATCATAAACCATCACTGCCACAATAGATACCCTTGCTATCTGAAAAAACAGAGAGCTCCTTTTGCAGCCTTGGAAGAGTGGCTTTTCTGCTCAAGATTAAGGTATAGCTGTGGAAAAGCATAGCAAAAGTGTGTTGCACCTTCCTTTACTCTTCCTTTTGTGTGGAGAGGAAGGGCTTTGTTCCTAAGAGCTGTCAATCCAGCATCTTTCATGGACATTATATTCATTGTTGAAATGCTAAAAAAAAAAAAAAGACCTGAAGTTGTTTTTAAAAAATTATTGCCTACTGCAGCATGAACAGACAGCTCCTGAGCATGGAACTGAAAACCTGTTCCCTCACCAAGATGATGGAAATGAGCCTTAAAACAGGATAAGGATATACAGAGTTTTAGGCCACTTAAACTATGGAGGGGAAAAGTGAAAGGGTCTGACCATGCTCTACACAGAATAGAAAAACTCTAGAAATCAATGGTATCTGCTGCAAAGGCAACCATACATTATAAAAATAGTGTCATGCAAGACATAGTAACTGCATTACATTTGATCCAGGTCACACTATGCAGAGACCTTTATCTTGTAAAGTGCAATCCTTCCTTGTTCTTGTAAAAAAATCCTTTCTAGATTCCATGGAACTGGAAACAGATATGAACTTAGCAGAACAATTTGACTAAATGTAGTGAAACTATAATAGTTCCACAAAAGAGAAAAATGGCATTTATAAATCATTACACTCTATTCAAAATGAAATTGGCTAATTAATGTACAAAAATAAAGATTGTGTCAATAGGCCAATAAAAATGTATGAAGTTTTCTATCCACACAAGCGCCTGCACTTGTAAACATTCTTGAAATAGGTCAGACTAGGTAGAAAACAATGTCAAGCAAATATTGTAACTATAAAATGTGAATGAAACAGAAAGTTGACCCTATGACAAATGTATAATTTTAATACCTAAAAAGCTATAAAAGAAAATCTAGAACTTGTCAAGCTTTATCCCCTTAAGGGGGAAGGGTGCCTAAACAAATACCCGGTCCTTTTAAATGCGGATGTTGGGAAGCTCCCGAAGCCCCTAGGCAAAGACCGCCACTAACAATGATTTTTGTCTATTTACTATGCATGTGACATTTATTAAGGCACTATGATTACAATTACACAGGTTAAGGCAGTGATTAGTAGTACAATAAACATCCAATATATCCACAAACATTCTAAACTGCAATACTGCTTATTGCATGAATACAGATTCAGGGTGTTGGATCAGTTATGGCTTTAAACACATAACATAGAGAATATAACAGAGCCCAGTACACACAAACCAGAGCAATCAAGAACACAAGCCCATATGTAAGACACAGTCACACAGGACTCTTTGTGCTGTTGTATAGGGATCTCATTCACAGCCGTTGGGTCACGAGGTTCACCTATGCACTTTTGCACATAGGATTTAGTCCCAGATCTGGTCAATGGTTATCCCCCATTCACACTTTCCTCCCCCCCTGCAGCGGAGTTATAGTAGCACAGACACCAAGCACAGAGGGTGCCCGTTTATGCAGTCACACAAGAAGGGGATCCAGTGAGTCACGAGGTTCACCTGTGCATCCTTGCTTTCAAAGCCTTGGGAGCTTTGGTGCGGCTGCACACAGGATATAGTCTCAGACTTGGTCACTGGTTACAGTTTCCTCACACACACTCTGTGACACACCTTTGATAAAAATAAGAGCAATTATAAACACACACACAGAAGCAGAAATGCTAACACAATTATACCCAAAGCAAATCCTACACCTACCCCAATTCCTACCCCAAACCCAAGGCTGATGCTGCTATTGTTCATTTACCTAAGAGTCTCAGCATAAAGCTGGGAAAAACCTTAAAACTTTTTGTGTTACTTTTTGCTTAGGAGCCAATCGCTACCCTGAACCCCTTTACTTTGCTTACCTTTCCTTTGATGTCAGATTCGCTGGTCTGACATTCCCGTTAGCTGGCCAGGCTTCCGGGGCTTGCACCTGATCCGTCTGCATCCCACGGAGAACTGGATGGGGAGTGCTCATGGGGCGATCAATCCCAGAGACTTTGCCTTGAGACAGATAACTCCCAATTCGCCCCCCCAACAAATCTCCTTTTATTGCTCAAAAACCGCAGTGGCGTGATGTTTTTCCAACTCCTATGGTCCAGCTGTTTTTTCTTAATGGTCAGGAGGCCACTCTGACCCTCCTCCTCTTTTTGTGGTTATCTAGCCAGAGTGCTGGGGCTCTGTTAATCTCCCCTTCCTCTCTGTGGCTAGTTTACCCCGCCTTCTGTACCGGTCAGTCAGCTTTATCTAATTTAACAGTTTTGTGGTTTCTCCCATCTTTATGCTCTTTGACTCTTTTTTTTTTCTCTCTTTCTTTAAACCCCTGATCCTGTGGCCTAGCTTTTGGACAGCTTAAGCCTTAGCACTACCTGACAGAACTGTGTTATTTCCACACATCTGTTATCTAACATTTGATATCTGTCATGACTAGGATGTCGGTGGTCAGAGCAAGTGTTGGGAGTTGAGCAGGTCAGACACTAGGAGGTCAGAGTCCAAGCCAGGCCAGAGGGCAAAACAGGAGTCAGCTATCAGGAATAGCACTGGGAGGGCGGGGGAAGCAATCAGAAGGAGGGACAACCCAGTAGCATGGGTAACTTCCTGTTCTTGTGCTGGGTTTATAAAGAGGTTGTCAACCAATTGGAATCCCCAGCATTCTGGCAGTTGGGTTCCAGGACTGGCATCTTCTCTCAGGGTTCATCTTGTATTCTGGGAATTATTAGCAGAGCCTTGGGTTGTAGTATTGGAATTTAGTGCCTCCTAAGGAGGCCTGAGATTCAAGACTTCTGGTTTGTGGCAGGAACTATTTAATATATTACACACTAAAAAAAAACAACCTATGATGAAAGAATACTATTAAGATTGATTAGAAAGACAAGGTAGGTGAGGTAATATCTTTTGTTAGACCTACTTCTGCTGGAGAGAGACAAACTTTTGACCTTACACAGAGTTCTTCTTAATGTCAGGAAAACTGATTCAGGCCAGATCTTCACTACAGACCTATTTTGATATAACTGCATTGCTCAATGGTGTGAAAAATCCAAACCCCTGAGCAACATAGTTATAATGACCTAATCCCCTGAGTAGACAGTGCTTCTCCCATCAACATAGTGCAGATTACCTTCAAAGTGTCACTGCAAAATACAAAATTTGAGCAGATTGTTCAAGTAGTTAACAAACACATATTTCAACCAACTGGTCACAGTGAAGTGATCCATTAACACTGCTCCAGTTACAGGAAGGAAAGTGAGATAGGGAAATAATAGGAGGGATTGATCCTACTTCACTGCAGAAATTTTAAAAAACCCTCTAGGTTTTCTAGCTGTCATCCACCACTGGAACCCTTATGGGGTAGCATCATACAACTACAGCACATGGTCGATGTTGACCCCATCCTGAAAGAAATCTTTTCTAAACCCCCTCTTCTGGCCTTCAAACAACTCCTAACCTCTCCAAACTCACCATCGGAAGCAAGCTCCCTGCAGACTAGGATACACCAACACAAAGTGGTACGAGATTCTACCAGGACAACAAATGCAAACTCTGCACACTGCAATCTCCATTGTATTGCCCCAGCTACTATGATCAGCACTAACCACAACATACTTTTAAGATCTGTGGATTCTACATATGCCTATTGCAACACATGGTGTATCTTATCCAATGCACCAATACCATCTATGGGTAAAACCAAACAATCACCATGCTCTTGAATGGACTCACAAAGGAAAACGATAAAAAACAAAAATGCCTTATCAGCTGTGGGTGAACAGTTTTCACAAAGCAATCGCTGTGTATCTGGCCTCTCACTCCTCATCCTCAAACCTATCCGATGTTTTCTAAAGGTGAGCTTGGGACCTTAAATTTGTGACTTTGCTAGACACTAAAAATCATGAACTGAATAGCGACACTGGATTTATGGCTTATTATAACAATCTGTAACTCACTAACTTCGCGCCCCCCCCTCCCAGCCCCAACTTCTTCATCCCCTTTCCTCCAGTGCTTAATTTGTGCAAGGGCTTGACAGTTCGTAAGTTCATAGTCTGGCACCTCTTGCTGAATCAGTGATGAATGTAAATATATTGCTTGAGCCCCACTGCTTAATTGCTTGAGCCCTAGCACCTCTTTCTTTACAAATTAAGCACTGCTTTCCTCCCTAACAAGCCACTTCACCTTGAATGGCCCCTTGAAATATGTGTTAATTACTTATGTTAAATAATCTGTTAAAATCTTGTATTTAGAAGTTCCAAAGGGGTAGCCATGCTAGTCTAGTTCAGGAAAACAAACAAGGAGCCTCCTTCCAAAGGGGTAGCCGTCTTAGTCTAGTTCAGCAAAACAAACAAGGAGTCCTGCAACACTTTTAAAAACTAACAAATGTATTTATCGCATGAGCTTTCGTGGGAGAAAATCCCACTTCTTCAAAGTGTCTGATGAACTTGGATTTTCTCCCACGAAAGCTCATGCGATAAATTAATTTGTTAGTTTTTAAAGAAGCCTCTTGGCATTTTTAAAGACTAACAAATATATTTATCACCTGAGCTTTCATGAAAGTGGGATTTTTCTCCCATGAAAGCTCATGCAATAAATAAATTTTTTAGTCTTCAAGAGTCCCACTAGGCTCCTTGGCTATGTCTACACTTACAAAAGCTAGTTTGAATTAGTTAATTTGAACTAACTAATTTTAGTTACTTCGAATTAACCTAATTCGAACTAGCATGGCCCCACTAAAATGCTAGTATGAACTAGCCATGTCCATACAGGGCACTTACTTAGTTCGAATTAGTCAGTTGCATGAAGGTCAATCTGCTGATTAGTTTGAACTAAGCAGTTAGTTCAAACTAATATGGCCACATTTACTTAATTTGAACTAACTATTTCGAATTAAGGGTTAGTTCGAGCTAAGCAATTGAATTTATTCGTTTGAATTAAGGAAGCCCTTAGTTCAAACTAATGAAAGCCTAGTATGGCCAAGGCCTAAGTTAGTTCGAATTACGCTTCCTTAATTCGAACTAACTTGCAAGTGTAGACATAGCCCTTGTTTGTTTTGTATTTAGAAGTGACACTTTGAGTCAAGGATGGTCTACGCTTAAATGCTGCAATAGCACAGCTGCACCAATTTGATGCATTAGTGAAGATGCTTTTATGCTGTTGGGAGAACTTTTTCCATCATTGTAGTTCTTCCACCTCCTCAGGAGGTGGTAGCAATATTGACAGAAGAAGCCCTCCCATCCACATAGTGCTGTCAACATGAGGGGTGGGATTAGACTGGTATAAGTGGTCAATTTTTCACACCACTGAGCAACAGAGTTATACTGCTGTAGGACTGTAATGTGGACCTTCCATTATTTCCTAGACCTGAAAAGGACCTCTGTATAAGCTCTCTCACCAACAGAAGTTGGTCCAATAAAAAATATTACCTCATTGACCTGATCTCTAATATCCCGGGACCAAGGTGGCTACAAGAATAGTGCATACTATTAAGGTTGAAAAGTCAAGCTCTCAAAAATAAGAACATATACAACCTTTTAATTTACATGTGTGTATGCATCATGACACAGTCTTTAATTACATACTATTTTTTTCCATAAGACTCTTGATTCAGCTCTAACCCTAGATCTGCACCTAGCACAGCCCAGAGCAGCCAAGAGTAAAAATTATAGGGTAAGCCCTGCTCTGCTTCTTGAAGACCCAGGTTGGAACATGTCTACTGCTGATGGAAATTTTAGGAAATTAAGTTGTAATTTATAACTTTGCTAAATTAACAAGGAATCCTGTGGCACTTTTAAAGACTAACAAATTTATTTATCACATGATTTTCTCCCACGAAAGCTCATGGGCTAAATAAATTTCTTAGTTTTAAAAGTGCCACGGGACTCCTTGTTTGTTTTGCTGACCTAGACTAACATGGCTCCCCCTTTGGAACTTGGCTAAATTAGGAAGGGAAGGCAAAAATTACATCTCGGGCACAAAAGCATAGCTCTAGAACATGGGTGTACAAGAGCTTCTCGAAGAATCATCAACAGAATTTTTGAATATGGGCAAAACAACGTATTTTTCACTAGCTTTGTGCTCAGGAATGGCTCAACTGTTTGGGGTGAAATTCTCCCTCTTTCTCTCCTCCCCCATAAATCACAGACACCTGGCATGGAGAATAGCAGACCCAATGATTAAAGTCTTGCAAGGTTATAAAAAACTGAAAACTATGTCTTACAAGGTGAAGAATTGGGAAATTGTAATAATTGGCAAGGCTACTAATGTTCCTTCTCTCTCTCTCTCTCTCACACACACACACACACCATGGGTGTTGGTGGCACTGGGCACAGGGGGGCAATAGCCCCCAGTCTGACTGCCAGTGCCCCAAGTCCCATGGGCAGCACAGGCTCACAGGGTGCATCTACACTTAGAAATTAAGTTGACTTAAGGAGGCTTAAGTCAACTTAATTTACTCCGCATCTACACTGGGCTTTCCTTAAGTCGACTTAAGCTGCTCCTTAAGTCGAATTAAGGAAAAGTTAGTTTGAATTAATAACACATTGTTTTAATTCAAACTAGCGCTTAAGTTGACTTCTTAAGTGGAATTAAACCAGTGGAGATGTGGAGTACTGCCTCGTTGGATCTTTTTAAGTCGACTTAAAACATTAAGTCAACTTAATAAGGCCAAAAAGTGGCTATGTCTACACTTGAAACATTAGGTCAACTTTTGTTAAGTCGACTGAATAAGGTTGACTTTAAATCGACTTAAAGTCGACCTAACTTTTCAAGTGTAGACATAGCCACAGAGCCTGTGACTGCCCTGAGCTTCTCCCACATCCAGCCTGACTCCAACCGGGGACCCAGGGCCAGGCTGCTGCAGTGGCAGGATCTGGCCCCAACCCTGCTGGGGATCCAGGGCCAGATGAGGTCCGGGGCCGATGTGGGAGGGAGTGGGGACAATGTGGGCCTGGACCCCAGCCCTGAACTTTTCTGGGGGCCAGCAACACCCCTGACACACACACCTATCTGTGTGGCTCCATTGACTTTGGAACAAAGCTAAGTTTTGCATCACCTAATAAGATGACACATAGACCTAGTCAAAAAACTGCTTCAGCATTTGAGTCCCAGTTTTAGGCACCATTGCTATTCACAATCCTGTTGAATCTGATAGGTGCCGAGACTTGCTCAGAACTGACATTTTTGCAGTAAAAGTTCCCAATGTGAATATGTTTCTGCCTTTGGGCATGGACACTGAAGTCCTAAGTGCCCAGATATCAGTCTCCCACCTGAGCCACAGAATGATTCACACACCAGGTGAAGATAGGCATTCTGTGCCCCCAAATCATAGAACTGTAGGACTGGAAGAGACTTTGTGAGAACTTCTAGTCTAGTCCCCTGAACTTATGGCAGGACCAAGAATTATCTAGACCATCCCTGGCAGGTGTTTTTCTAATCTGCTCTTAAACATATCAAATGACAGAGATTCCACAAACCTCCCTAAGTAATTTATTTCAGTGCAGACCTGATCTGTTAGGCACCTTCTGAGCAAGCCTACTGGATTGGGCCTTTTAGGTAAGTTTACACAAAATAACTGTTTGAAAGCCTGACCATTTACAACAGGAAAAGTGGATTTATTCTTTACTCCTTCTTAGTTTACACAAAAGATATTTATTTATGGGCTGGAAATTAAATGGGAAAGGGGTCAAAGGAACATTTGCATGGAAGGAAAAAAGAATGCATGAATTTCAAGAGAGAAACCTTTTTAGAGTCACTCAGAATCAGCAAAATGGCTCTTTCAAGACTTTAAAAGCTGTATCAGGCACTTTGAACTGCAAATATGGCCTTGTAATGGTTATAATCACATTATTATCTCCAGTGTCTTTCAGTTAAACTGAAGGAAATCATTATGCAGATGATGATCTAGGCTTATCTATGAAATTAAATGTAAAACTGTATCTTGCCCAAAATGTTATAGCATTAAGCTTCACATGAAGTGACAGTTCCAGTCAGTGCACAAGATATGTGAGTGCATGTGCCTATTTAACGCTTATCCTGGTATATATTACATTTGATGTGCAAGCACCTTCTCAGGGTAAAGCCATGCCACAATGGGTATGTAGTAACTGTCTTGATACATTGTATCTTCCTCTCATAGTAAAAACTATATAGAAGTCTACCAAGAGATTTCTGTTATTATCCCATATATACAAATATTCTTAACATTCTGAAATATTCTTTGCAGACAAAATGTTCCATTATTCTTCTCAGATGGATTATTTAGACCATACATCATACACTCATTTCTGAGAAAGAGGGGAAAAACTTATTTTTAATAGCTCTAATATGAATTCTCCCATGTGAAATCCTTAGTCTCATTCATCCAAAACACACCATACAATCCACTGTCCACAGCCAAGCCCTAAGATACAACCACATTTCCTCCAATCCCTCAGACAGAGATAGACACCTCCAGGATCTCTGTCAAGTTTTCTTAAAACTACAGTACCCACCCATGGAGAAGAAACAGATTGACAGAGCCAGATGGATACCCAGAAGTCAACTTCTACAAGACAAACCCAAGAAGGAAAACAACAGAACACTGCTCACCACCTAGAGCCCCCAACTCAAGCCTCCACATCATGAAGGATCTACTATTTAGCCTACAAGATGATCTCTTACTCTCGCAAGCCTCCTTGGGAGGGAGACTTCTCCTCGCTTACAGATAGCTTCCCAACCTCAAATAGACACTGCCATCTTTGGAGGGGGCAAGTAAGGCAACCCTGCAAACAGATACTAACCAGCAACTACAGACCATACAACACAAACAGTAAGGCAGGCACATATCTCTGCAACAAACCCTGCTGCCAGTTCTGTCCACATATCAACACTAATGACACCATCATAGGTCCTAATAAAAACAGCGACTCTATGATGGGCTCATTCAACTGCTCACCCAACAGTGAGATTTATGCCATCATGTGCCAACAATACCTCCCTCCTCTGCCTTATACATCGGACAAACTGGACTGTCTCTGCACAAAAGAATAAATGGACACAAATCTGACATCAGAAATAAGAACATTAAAAAACCAAGAGGAAATCATTTTAATCTCCCAAGCCATTCAGTAGTGGATTTATCTGTATTTATTGTCTGGCACATTTATTCTAGATCAAGGCTTCAAAGAGAGACTTCAGAGTTAGAATTCATATGTAAATTCGATGCCACCAACTCCAGTCTCAATGAGAACATGAACTGGCTCTCCCATTACAAACATTAAACTTTAAATGGGTCATAGGACTCCTCCTTTGTTTTTCATTACTAACAGTGATTCTCACCTCTCTCAACCTCACCACTTTCTGATATGTTGTGTTTAAATCTATACAACTTGTTTGTTTTGCTAAAGTAATCTGGAAAAAAAATTTACAGTATGGGAGTGAAAGATAAATCCTGTGATTACATTTCACTGCATCAGGTAAATTTTCTCCATTCTGGCATCTGGCAAAGTGGGACTTTGCCCATGAGAGCTCATGTGAAAAATAACTTTATTAGTCTTTAAAATGCCACAAGACTCCTTTTTTTGTTTTGTTGAACTAGACTAACTGAGCTACCCCTTTGGAAACTTAGTCTCATGTGATTCTTTGGACAAGGGATGAAATGCTATGCAGGCAAATTTTTAAACTTCCATTGAAACTAAAAAATATTGATGCTTTCTGCCAAGTGAATTTTCTTACACGTTGCACATCACAAAGGCATTTTGAGAGCTAATAAGTTAATCTTTTATGGTTTGCAATTTAATTACTTAATTAATAGTTAATGTAATGTTTATAAATTGCTATAAAGATGAAAAGTGCCATAATGACTAATTATTATTATTATCTTTATCTCTATATATATCTGAGATAAACTGGTGCATTTTCACAGGTTCATAAAAATAAACAATCAAGAATCTCTAGACACATGTACATAAAGAAAAAAAAATCACTAATTTAAGTAAATGAGCGGGCAGCTTAATAAAAATATCCCTCTCCAGCAAGCTCAATCTTTTCACTTAAGAAAAGGAGAAAAAATAAACCACTTTTTAAGATTTCCCTTAGACAAATAACTGCCTTAATGAAGGAGGGAGAACCCCTTGCTAAATAGACCTTTCACAGTTGCACTGTGCACTTAATGTCAAGAAACATGTGTTGAAGTCACAGACACTCCAGACACGGGACCTCTACTGACAAGACTCAACCTCCAGAGTGGTGAGGTAGGAACCTGTAGATTGTCAACTTAAGCACTACCGTTGATCTCAGCTATGAAGATAAAATTTAAGAAGAAAAGGGAGATAACTTCTGAGATAACCAGGCCTCAAGCCCTGAGATGGCTCTGTAGGCTATGAAGGAAATCTTGAATTACACTTGGAAAAAGGACTCTCAGAGAGCCACAGGGTCCACATGCAATCAGAATCTCAAGAAGGAGGGTTGTAGTCATCCTGTTTCAAACTGAGTGAAGCCTGCCAGAAATGAAGTAAGTCTCAGGAAAGAAGGCTATGGTCACACTTTCCCCAGGAAGAAGTAGTTTGATACCATGATTGAAGGCAAGGGAGAGACCTGGAAGAGACTCTAGAGAAGTAGTTGAATAGGGAGTACTCTAGAGAGGGAGAGCCAATCAGAGAGGAACTCCAGGGGGGAAGGAGCCCCTGAAGCTAGTGCTATATAAAAAAATAAAAAAAAAAACAAGTGGGCAACCAGAAAGACTCATAATGTAGGGAGAAGCCCTGGGAAAGAGAAGTAGTACAGGTTGTGGTTACATGGACAGACAGCCCAATTATTTAGGGGCCCAATGGGAAACCCATACCAGAGGAAGGACGTGGATTATCCTTATATTGTCACCTTGTGAGGAGGTGCAGTGATCTCCTATATACAAAGGGAAGTCTGGATTGGCAGAATGAGCTCAGGAGAAGGGCTGAACACAACAGAAGAGAGGACAGACCCTCAGAAACAAAGGGCTGTGGCTGAGGAACCTGTGATAGAAGTTAAATTTGTTTTACTTAGATTTTGTTGCCCTGGAAGGGATGGACATCTGTGAGTTGGCCAAAGGGCTGAATTACCTCTCCAAATGAACCATGCTCAAGGCCGAGAATTACTGGGTGAACCAGGAAGGAATCTGAAGCAGGATAGTTGTAGTGCCCTGCCACTACAGGAATGGGAATGCTCCAGCACTACACCTTCCAATAGCTAGCAACCGACAAAGGTGCAGTGTGTGAAGGTGACAGAATGGAACCCTGTGGAGAATCTTTTTAATATAGATGAACAATGTCCTTCACTATCCTCTGGCCAATTGTGTCAATTGACTGCTGATAAATCTAAGGGAATCATCATGGATGCCTGACCATGACTGACCAACAAAAAGAGATTTTCAGGCATTAACAGTGGCTTAGCCTGAGTATGAATGGAGTAAAGAAATGTAAAAGCTCCAGATATTGCCAGTGCTTCCTTGTGAACTCTGAAAAAGGAACAATAGGCAGAATGAAATTGACAAGATTGCCAGTGCTAAGAAATTTTCCTTGAGAAAGAACTTATTAATCACTGACTGCAAGTACCTTGCCCTCCTGAATGAAGACACTGACACTATCTAACAACAGCTGATGTGTTGGCTGTGCTCAGATATGAGAAGTCTGGATCCTCTGCAGATCACAGCCCATGTATGTTCAATATGGTCATGACCTCAGTGAGGGAGACTGTCTGAAATTCAAGTACAAAATAAACTACATGTGTTACACAAGGTATAAATTATACTATCATTTTAAAAGGAAAAAATAAATGCCTATTACAACGTCCTATAGTGAGCCTGAAAGCCTTCAGCAGTTTGCATTTCCTCCATCTCTTCCTTCTTTAAGCTTTGCCAATTGCTATATAAAGACAATGTCAGTTAAAAAACAGTGGGACAAAAACACGTGCAAGGGTTATGTATTTTCTCAAGGTACAAATCACTTGGTGACATGTTTGTAAAAAGGCATGTGGAATAGTAGACAGAAAACAGTAGTGCTAATTCATATCATCTTGATTCTAAGTAATTTCCTTAGAGAGATAAGGAAGGCAGCGTGCAGCCTGTCTCCTTACTGTTCCTCTCAGACACAGACCATGATTTCCTGTCCCATTTGCTATGCAACCCAGACGGCTATTTGTGAGATTTCCATTCCCTAGCCCTTTCTGTAGTAAAAACCCTTGTTAGGAGCCAAATCACAACCCAGCCTAGGAAGTGCTCATCTAAGCATTTCAGGCAGCAAGAAGAATGTGAAATGTCCCCTGTGACATTGCATTTATACAAGGCAAGGAATGGGTCAATCTTCTTTAATCATTTACTTTAAAGATATCTTGTAATTTAAAATATAAAACTCATGTTCTGTTTGTTTTCTGTTCATTATTTGTCCCCACTTTTTCAATGTAAGACTGCCTCCCCCAATGCGTCTTTTTAGTTGACTTATTGTGATGTCAGATGTGAAGACTCCTGCACAGCACTGTTGAGTTATTTTAGCTGACTCACTTTGATATTGGGTCCTATTACTGCTAAAGCAGGACTAAAAGAGGATTTGTCATATTTCTGTCTAGTATATGGAGATAGGGGAGGGACAGAAGGAAAGTCCTGCAGGAAAAACTATGAGGAACAGCCAAGTTCAGATGAAACCTCAGGCTGACATTTCTGTTACTTTATTATTGTTTATATTAACAATGCAAGCTACATGAAGTATATGTGGCTTGTAATTGGAGCAGGATGGGAATACCACCTGCTTAGACACTAATATTTGCATCCATTTTCCATGCAAAGCTCCACACCCAGCATAGCCTTGCATCTACACTGCTATATTAACCCCTTCCTACATTTTTTTGGTTTGTGAATGAGGATTAAAATGCACAGGTTATCACTGGACTGTAGAATTTCCAAGTGTCCCTTCCACAAGCATAAAACTTTTGCTTTTTCATTGAGTAGATTTTTAAGTAAATACCCTCTGAGGACGAATTCTAATCGCAGTTAGACTTGTGTAAATCAGGAGTCATTCCATTGTTTTAATGGAGTCTATTTGTGATAAGTGGGGTCTGAAATTCAAGTCTAAAAGAGAGAACCTCAGATTGTTACAGAAACATATCACCTTCACTAGGGACAAAAAATTAGTTCTGAGTTTGCTGATTACAAAATCTTCCAAGAATAAACATCCCCCACGTCTTAATAGCTCATCAGTGGGAAATGAGTCATTCCCATCCCTGAGCAAAGTATCATACCAGAAATTACATCTGACCCATTGAGAATATTATCCTCATTCAATCAAGAGAAAAGGAAAAGTTATGAAATTTAGATTATCAACCAAGAGAAAGTGAGCTACAGTCACATGACTGAAGTTACTGGTACAGCTCTGCTGTCTAAATGGAAGTACAGCTGTGACCTATGGTATGTGTCCACACAGAGGAGTACAGCAGACTAAGATATCCCCTTGTTCCCCTACCATGGATTAAAATGTGGGAAAGGGAGAGTATCCTTGAGAGGAAGGGGTCTCTCTGCTGTCGCCAGCAGATGACAAGGACAAGGGTGAGAAGTAGACAGAGCCTTGAATCTGCCTCCTCAGAACAGCAGAGCTATCATGGAGTTGGAAGTGACTTGCACACTGTATAGGGTTAGTACAATTTACTGTAGGGCTAACTTAGCTGAACTGAGCCAGCTCAAGTTAAGCCAAGCCTGAATAAGTAGCTGCAGAACAAATAATTACTGGAACAAATAATTATTGTGTGTGTGTTTCTAGTAAACAAAGTGTGCAGGAATGCCTTGAATTGATAAGCTTGCCTTATGCACTCTGCAAAGTGGTTGGTCCTTACATGGAAGAAGTATAGCTGTTAGTAGCTAGGAAAGATGTATAAAACTATGTAGCTTGTGACATGAATTGGAGTTGTGGTTATCACCCTGTAGCTAACCCCCCTTGTGTCTGAGCCTGGCCAGTGTGGGCATAGACCTAATACATGCTTATGGTGATGAACTGGAGTCAAAGGGAGTTTTTTGAATCCATGAGAAATGGCTGACTTATTCTTCCAAAACTGGACAAGGTGTTCTGGGTAAACCAGGTAGAAAGGTCTCAGAGGAAAGCCCAACATTTATTTCCTACCTGGAGTAAGGGGGAAACATCAGGAACAAGCTTATGATTTTAAGAGAGCATCAGAAGTCATCAGGAACATCAATTAGATTTTCAGGAGAATTCCATAATTCATCATTTCTTGTCAACATTCTTTTCCTGCTCTTATATCTGCCTTTGAAAATCGAATGTTAAATACTTTACGAAGTATAAAACAGATTCAAAGCATGTGGTGTGACTGTGTTTAGCAAATGATGGCACTATCTTCAATTCAACTTGTCCCATTCACTTAGTCTCAGCCATTCTCTTTAATTGTGGTTCACAGATTATAATTAAAAGTTGTGTTTAAAGCAATCTACACAAATGGTTGAATTGTAGAGAAATTCTGACCCATTAGTATTTATTATAAAATCTTTAAAATATTTTATAGTGAGGAAATCTTCCACATATTTTATCCAGGTGATTTTGTCCTTGTGTGTGAACCTGCTGTAAGCCCAAATGCAGTGTGCACTTCTGGCCTCCATTGAATTTCTTAACAAATAGTAGTCGTGCATGTGCATACAGGAGTCAAGTTTGACCTAAAATGTTGCTTTTGACCTTACAATCAATCTCTTCCTCACATTATTTACAATATAAAAATTTCCCCTATTATACAAAAAAAAAAAAATTAAAACTATGTGTCTCTGTGTTTGTATGTGTATTTATAATAGAAATATGTCTCAATCCTGATCTCAGAGGCTGGACTTTCCAAACATTTGAGATATTCAAATCTGGACTTATATTTAGATTTGGTTGTTGCAAATAGGCTCTGTCTTTCAGCTGAGCTGTTTCAAACACCCCCAAACTTGGGATTTCAAAATTTAGATCCAAAGTTTGTGGTGAGGATATGCCTCTCTCTTTTTTTTTTTAAAGGCCATTGAAAACCCTAGAGAACTTGTTCTGATTACATCATCAATGAGTGAAGATTCCTGTGAGACAAAATGGACACTAACAAAATAAAATCCATAAATTAATGAAATATGGTATATTATTTCTCCTATTAAAAGCAAGTAATACAATTAATCATTGATAGTCACTAATTGAGACAGCTTTGAAGGTTTGCTAAGCTTTAGTTCTTTGATGAAGAAAGAAGATGATTGTTTAATTCTGTGTCTGATCAAGTATTTGAGACACCAGACCCTAATCAATCTAGTGTCTTCTCACAACCAAATATAAGTGTCTCTCTACAAATGTGTCACTGTAGCAAATAGCTTTTCTTTATAAACACTGTTTTGTCTCTGAAACTTATGACTGTGTGAATGTATCAGTGTTTGACATATGTTCTGGGTGACAAGAGGTTAGGCATTCGAAGCATTTCATATCTTATTTCCACAGTATGATTGATTTGATTAATGTGGATGAAAGGTTGTTTTGCATAAATATATATATGGAAGGTATCCACCATGATCCTAAAAGCTCCTCAAAGACACGTTAGATACTTTGGGCAAAGCAAAATTCCTGATCACGGTAGACCTGGCTAAAGGATATTGCCAGATTCTTTAGAGAATGATGCATGGGGAAAAAAACATTGCTTTTATTATTGGTATGGGATTGTATGAGTTCAAGGTGTGTTACCTTTTGGATTAATTAATAGAGGAACCACTTTTTAGAGGCTCATCAATTAACTGTTAAATGAATTACATGACTTCATACAAGTTTATATTGGCGAAAAAGCAATATTTAGTAACTGATGGTCAGATCACAAGAAACACTTGGGAATTATATTAACAAAACTCAGAGATGCAGTTCTTTCTGTGCAGGCATCCAAATATAAAATAGGAGCAGTTAAGATTCCTTTTTTGAGACATCAGGCAAAGAATGGCCACATCTCTCTTGATCCCTTGGAAGTGGAAGCTATTATTAATAGGCCTATAGCTCTGACCAAACAGCAGATCTAGGCTATCATAGGCGTGAATAACAATCAATACTGATTTGTGCATGGGTTCAGTAATGTTGTGCCTGTAATCATAGGGTGAGTCTACACTTGTAAATTAAGTCGACTTAAGCTTGCTTAAGTCGACTTAATTTACCCTGCGTCTACACTACAGTTTCCTTAAGTCGATTTAAGCAACTTGCTTAAGTCGACTTAAGGAAAATAAAGTCAATTTAATGAAAATTAAGTTGACTTTATTAAACCTAGATTTAGTTCGATTTAGGGCTTAAGTCGACTCCCTAAAGTCGACTTAAGCCAGTGTAGATGTGGGGTAGCCCTAAGTCGACTTAGGGCTACCCCAGGACTTCACCAGTGCCCTCCCTGCCGGGGGGAGCCTGGTATGCCCCCCCAAAAGGCAGGGCAGAACCCTGCCCATCCTGTCCCTATGCCCTGCCAGGGTCCCTGTCCCCCTTTGCCCCATTGTAGCTATGTACAATGGGGCAAAGGCTGAGCCCCTTGGCACTGGGCAATTTGTGCCTCCCCGGCCCCGTGGACCTACCCTAGGTCCCCCTAGCCCCTAGAAGTCGACCTAGGCATCCAGTGTGGATGCTCTAGGTCGACTTTGTAAGTTCCCCCCAAAGTTGATTTAAAATTCAAGTGTAGACTCACTAAGTCGACTTAACTAAGTCAACTTAAAGTCGACTTAGCTAAAGTCAACTTAAATTTCCAAGTATAGACATAGCCATAGACTCCTGAAAAAATGCAAAGCCAAATAAACTCCTGTGTACAAAAGTTTGTCAAAAGGGTTTTGATAAGGTAACGAAAACCTTGTCAGAAAAAGCCTGTTGTGGCCAGTTCAGATTTTGACAAAATGTTTGAACTATGTACTGATGCCTCAGACATTGGTTTAGTACAGTACTCATACAGTAAAGGAAAAGTACCAACAAGCACACCATTGCTTTCTTAAGTAAAAAAACTCACACCTCCTGAACAGAATTATAGAGAAAATGGTATGTCATTGTGTGGGTGATCACACAGCGAAGGGCCTCTCTCTTTAATTGAAAATTCAAGTTTTACACAGGATCAAAGGTGCCACTTCTAAACTGCTGTGATTGTGCATGACGCACTAATATGATATAGAAATTGTGCATATTGAGGTGAAAGAAAATCTACTAGCAGATGTTCTGTCCAGAAAAGAGGGTTCTGATCCACTGTCTATGGATCGAACAATGGCTAAACATCCTGCATCATCGTAAAAAGGAAGATGTGACCCTAATAGCCCTTCATTGCCCACTGGCAAAGGGTTCACTGTCTTGTAAATGTAACTCCCATCAAGCCTAACAAATTCACTGCACCTAACACAATACATTGCTGTCACCAATATTCATCTATAGAGATTGCCACTGTTTTCACTTCCTCTCTGCTCAGCGTGGAGAGTGAGCATGTCGTGTTCCCAGGTGGCAAAGGCAGCTCCACACAGAAAATGCTCTCCCGCCTGGAGCATTGCAGAGCTGCTAGACCTGATCAGCATCTGGGAGAGACCACTGTGCAGGTGCAACTACGCAGCAGCAGAAGGAATTTTGACACTTATGGACAGATTTCTTGTGCCATGGCAGATAAATGCTAAGAGAGGAACACACTGCAAAGCCAAGATGAAGGAGCTGAGGCTGAACTACCATAAAGCCATGGAAGCAAACCATTGGTCTAGCTCAGTGACAGCTACATGCTGATTTAACAAGGAGCTGGAAGCCATCCTCTGCGGGAAACCAACATCCACTCCCAAGACTCCCGTTGACATGTCCGTGCCTCTAGAGCCAATGGATACCAGAGCAAACCATGACAAGGATGTGCTTTATGAATAAGTAGAACTGGAAGATGACGCAGAGCCAGGACGCCGTGCAGCGGAGATTAGGAGTCAGGAGCTGTTCGCCCTCCCCCCCACCATGAGACATACTGCCAGTCCCAGCTGTTTGGCTGTGGTGCTCCAGAGGTGGGAGAGGGGAACTCTGGTAAGTGTTTGCTAAGCCGATGCTGCTCTGTTCGGGGCCTAAGTGTTCTACTTGAAAGCAAGAGCTATGAAGGGAGGGAAGTGTGCTGGAATCGCGACATTTGCATATGGCTTCCCACTCTGTAGTGCACCTATACAGCACTCATTAGCAGTGCATTGCTATATTTTTGCTGTGTAGTTCTGCATAAATTAGGCACTAATCAAAATGGTTTTTGTTTGTGATGACAGAATGGTCAGAGCTATGTTAAAATGGAAAGGACTATATTATGCTTTAATTACACCATATATAATATAACATAGCTGCACTGCCTAAGCAGCAGCACACATAAGGAGATATTCCTAAATGGCATAATTGCATCACTATTTCCCTGTTGTTTTGGGGAAACAGTAATCAGCTACAGGCCTGCCTCAGCAGCAGATTGCTAACCCTCTTGTGTTGGCCAACACATGATAGGATTGAGCCAAGATTCTGCCCCGGCCTTGCCCCCCTTTGTCCTCTTGAGACATCTGTGAGAATGGGAATAGTGGGAGCTCAACTTCTTTCCTTCTTCCTGTCTATGCAGTAGATGACTAGATAGACCATGCAGGATAGCATGTATATGTGGCTCTTACTCTCTACGATGTCCATGGGCAGCTGTGTAGGACCGGGCCATTACATGACTCAAAAGACATAAGTTGCAGTGCTTGGTATTGCCAGCATAATACCTCAGATTTTATACACAAGTCAAAATTCCCAAATACCCAACCTAATCCATTGTAATTGCTTTTTCTGCGTGTGGGGTGCTGGTTCAAAAAGCTCAGTGGCAGGCAATGTGTTTGAGGCAATTCTGAATTATTGCCTTCTCTGCTGTTAATAAGGACATTAGCCTTCTGTTTGAGTAATTGCAGAGGGATAGTTTTTCATTTAGCTCCCTTCCTATTATATAACTGAGCTCTATATGTAACTGAAACCACCATGACTTTGGGTAATTAAAATATAAAGTGATTTTTTCCTTGTGAGTATCTTTTAAATATAGCATGGATTTCAGACCATGATAGCACAACTTCTTGTTGCATCTTATGTAATATCAAAGCTATATTATTGCTTTTTTGTTTGTTTTACTCTGAAAATAGGATATTTTTCTTTCTGTTACTTATAAATGCCTTGAATACATATTACATGAGGAACCAAAAAAAAAAAAAAAAAAAAGGGAGGGGGAAGGGGGTGGGAATCTTTTTGCAATTACAAAATAGAAGACTAATTTTCATATCCACAGTCATGATCTAATTGCTCCATTTTCATAGTTTGTAAGTTACATTCGAATGAAGACCTAATGATATAACAGTTTAAATACATAATATGTCACCATAGATGAATCTGTCTTTTCCACGCTTAATGTAAAAATAAGTCCCTTCATATAATTAGGAATAGATTTCTTCTTCCTTTTTCTTGTTTATCAAATTAGAACATATAGAGGAATATATTTGTGCAAAAGCAGAGAACAATAAAGAAGTCCTGCATTCTTATCATCACACAGAGAAGTTCCCCTGTTGTGTCTTAAATTAGATACCTATTACGTGAGATATCCAAAATCCCTAGTTGTGTTTGCAAACTGTAGCCATGATGTTAGAACATAATCAAAGCCTTTATTGCAGTTTGAAGTGGCAGAAATATTTCATTCAAAATATTTTGACTTTTTTACTAAAGCAGAAATTGTTATGGGAAATGTCTGTTTTGAATAATCCCATTTCTTCCATCGCCAGAAATAGAATTGAATTGATGAACATCACCTGAACAAAAATTGATTTCTAGTTGTAGTCATACTTGAATATGAGTGACAGTCACACACACACACACACACACACACACACACACACACACACACACACACACACACACA